>VWZW01000996.1:1193610-1406093 GCA_013397115.1 Edolisoma coerulescens
TGTGTGTGAGGGGAGCGGCCACGCCGCCCGTGCGGAGCGCCGCGGAGCGGGGAGCGCTCCCTTGTTCCCGCCGGCGGAGTGCGGCGAGGCGGCCGGGGCCGAGGCGGGGCTCGGGCTCCGGAGGCGGCGGCCGGGCCGTCCCGTCCCGGGGCGGCGGGGGGAGCAGGGCTGCCCCCGCGGGTGTGTTGAAAGCTACAGCTGCTGCCTTCGCACTTGCCCGGCGGCAGAATTAGAGCGGCCGCCTGTCCTCCTCGCCCACGCAGGGAGTCATGTTCGGGGGGCGGGGGGGGGAGAGCACACGACGCACCGGGTGAGGGGGGCCTTCCCAGNTCTCTTGACAGGGCAGGGGGGAATGTAGCATTTGCCCACTGGAGAGTGCGTGATAAATGTTTTGCCGATGACTGTACACCAGTAATGTATAGGGTTCCAGCCACCCACGGATTCCCTCGCACTACTGTGCTAAGAGGATGATTTTCCAATAATTAAAGAGCTCTCCGAGAACCGAGGCATGGATAGGGACATGTTTATCACGCTATTAGCCAATTATACACTGCATAGATTATTATTGTTTTAAGTGTAGTCCTGGAGACACTTTACACAAAGAGTACTCTGATGTAGTCAACCCGTCTTCTTTTTATTCGATATTATTAATAACTTTACACTTCGTTGTCGTATTTCTAATTAAATCCTGTTCTTCTAGGGATGAAAAATCATGGAAGTATGAAATATATATATATATAAAAACATTATTTGAAGTATTAGTATTCAAATAGCCAGCTGAGGATGTGGCTTTTACAGTTAGCATTTCAAAGGGAAGCGGGTGAAACAGATAGGCAGTCACCCTGCTCGAGCAGTGAATTCCAGAGCAAGAGATCTGCAGATTAGGCACAGCGCCTGTCATTTCTGCGCCTCGCACTGTCTTTTAGGCATAAAAGATGAAAAGTTTGTGTATGCTGAAACATCAGATCGGTCTTAAGGTGTGAACGGCTTGTGCCTTGTCCTTGATGATGTTGATCAGTGTGCTGATTGTAAAATCAAGCAGGTTTTCATTAGCGTGAGCATTCATAGCTTCCTCCGTAGGTGTCTCGTGGCTGGCTGAACCGTACTGCCTTTTATTTGTAAAGCCTCACATGACTTGGATGCCGTCATCTTTCTTAGCTGGTAACAAATCATGTGGATTATGGTCTGTTTTGTCTTTGTAGACAAGATGTGAAATGGAGAAATACCTGGCACCCCAGCTCCCGCCCGTTCCTGTCATCCCTGAACACAAGAAATACAGAAGAGACAGTGCCTCAGTTGTAGATCAGTTTTTCACTGACAGCGAAGGGTTGCCTTACAGCATCAACATGAACGTCTTCCTGCCCGACATCAGCCACCTGAGAACTGGCCTGTACAAATCTCAGCGACCCTGTGTAACCCACATCAAGACAGAGCCGGTCACCATCTTCAGTCACCAGAACGAAACTACTGCCCCTGCCCCTGCTCCCACTCAGGCCCTCCCCGAATTTACCAGCATCTTCAGCTCCCACCAAACTCCTGATGTGAACAACATTTTCATCAAGCAGGAGCTTCCTACTCCAGATGTCCATCTTTCCATCACGCCCCAGCAAGGCCAGTTGTATCAGCTCTTGAGCTCACCGGATTTAGACATGCCCAACACCACTCCTCAGGCAGCCGTGATGGACTCCCTTAACAATGTCTCCATGCCCTCAGCCATGGCGGGCCTTAACACGCTCTCCTCGGCTGTCCCACAGACTGCGATGAAACAGTTCCAGGGCATCCCCCCCTGTACCTACACCATGCCAAACCAGTTTCTGCAGCAGCAGGCCACTTACTTCCCTCCTTCGCCCCCAAGCTCAGAGCCTGGAAGTCCAGACAGACAAGCAGAGATGCTGCAGAATTTAACCCCTCCTCCATCATACGCTGCAACTATAGCATCCAAGCTGGCGATTCACAACCCGAATTTACCAGCGACTCTGCCCATAACCCCCCAGAACATCCAGCCTGTCAGATACAACAGGAGAAGTAACCCAGATTTGGAGAAAAGACGTATCCACTACTGTGACTACCCAGGTAAGCAATCTATGCCAGAAAGTCCCAGCACTCGCAATAAAAAAAAAGGTGTGAATAATCATGGATGAGGTATAAGTGGTTTTCTTTAGCTGTGGTCTACACCTAGGGAGAACCAAAGAGTTTTTTGTCCAAGTAGAATTTGTCTTAGTCGTTGTTTTATTTTGATTGGAACACTCCCACATTCTTTAAATAATAGATACTCTTCATGTCTTTTGTCATTCTCTTGAGCTCATTTTACCATGTTACAAAATTTGGATTCTATAGAAAATAAAAAATAAAAATTATGGCCTTTTCTAGTGTAAGTCAACGTGACTGTCTGATATCCGTGATGGAGCAGAGGCTCAGTTTGTTCAGGGCAGTACAGCTCAGTATGAATTTTCTGGCAGTGCAAGAATAATTTCAGCTCCCAGTAGCCAAGGCCACGGCCATTCTTCCGTGTTACAAACAGGAGATTCAGCTGCCCTTGTACATCCATTAAAACCATCTCTGAAAATTGTCCACAGATGGATTGCCTTCTACACTGAAGGGAAGAGGGACCTGACTATGTAGTGTGCCTCAATGTAGAATGTGATCCCAGATACGAGGCGTGCACACCCGTTGTAGCACAGAGAGAAGCTGCTGCTCCCCCTTTTCCAACATAACTCTTGGTGCCATATCACCCATTCGGTGTGCCAGATGATAAATGCCCCATGGAAGAGTTACGTTGAGCCCTGGGTGACGATGACATGGAGTCTGGCTTGATCAAGTCCTCTTGGAAATTTTTAAAAACCAATCCCCCCCCACTAAGTTGTTGACTTACGTAGCAGGTGTTACTGTACATAGATTGTAGCAGCTATTGGCCTATATACTACATTACAAAGCAGTAAGTCTACCAGAAACATACATGTTTTTTCTGTGTAAAGCAACATATCTCTAGGAGCGTTCTAGATAAAATTTTACTTCTAAATGGCAAAGATGATGCCAGAAAGTAGTAAACTTAAATGTGTCCACATGGTACCCCAGCACTGAATGAGGAAGTTTAAACATAGTGTGGAGTGTTTCTGTTCTCCCTACTGAAGCCTCTTTCCTTTTTTTTGTTCTTTTTTGTTTTAGGCTGCACAAAAGTTTATACAAAGTCTTCTCACTTAAAAGCGCACCTGAGAACTCACACAGGTATGTACTCACTCTCTCGCTGTCTCTTGTTAGCCCGTGGCTGACGCATTTTCTGAGAAAGGAAGCGCGCTGGGTCTGCCAGCTTCTCCCTGTTTTCTCTAGAATGGTGTGGACAGACTGGCAATTCAGCTGTCCTCAAAATATTTGAGGGTTGGTCAATGCGAAGTAAAATTTCTTCTATTACTGCAGTTTTGTTAAACCTCAACGGAACTCAAAATAGCTGACAATAAAGTAGATGGAAACTTTCCTTTTCAGTCTAAAATGCCATTGAAATATTAAAAAAAAAGATCTTTTCCCCCCCGAATAGTGAATTAAACATAGTAAACATGTTCTACATTTGAAGATTTATCTGAGTAGATAGAGTTTTCTGGCTTGGGCTTTCTCTCTGACCTTTTAGAATTATTTAATCTTAGAATTTTTCAGAAACATCATGAAAACTCCCAAGATATGTCCATTTACTTTGCCCTCAGCATTAAGTGGGATTTATTATTTTTTTGGAAGACAAATGGTTCTCCATGTTTATCTTAAAAAAGAAAAAAATAATGACATAATTTCAATTTTTTTTTCTGTCAGAGAAAGTCATTAAAAGGGAGAAAATTAAAAGTATCAGTGTGTCGCACTTGATTTTTGTGCCCAGATCAAATGCTGCCTGCAGCTACAGAGGCAGTCCCTGTTCCTGGGCCCGCGAGGAGCGGAGCTGGGGATGGAGTTGGTTGTGTGTGGGTGCAGGAGCTGTGAGTGCTGAGGACAGTGGCTGGAAGGTGGAACTGCCCCAGATGCTCTTCCCAGGCTTTCACCTGCTGAGGCAGGGGGGAGAGGGAGAGAAGGAGACAAACGTAGCTCACCACCAGCACGCCTGAAGCGGTTAGGACAGTTCTTTGCTGGGATCTTGGTACAGAACCACTCATGCTAAATCAGTGAAAAGCACCTGACTGATTTTGTAAAGAAATGAAGTGAGAGGGCTGCGACTCCTGTTTTTAGAAGCGTGTGTGAACCCCAGTTCTTTTATGCATGGGCTTAGAATCAGAGCAAAACACGAGTCACAGTTCAAGCAACTTTGTTACTGAAGCAGAGTGTCAGCGGTACGGCTGTGCCGTTCAAGGAGTGAGTTTTCACCTAAGCTTAAATCAAAACTTGTCCTGAGCTTTGATCTAACAAAATGTTTCACTATCTCTATGGAAGCAAGGCCTTCTATTCAGCAGCTTTTATAAATGGATTGTTAGATTATTGTAAAGAAGTTGAGTATGTCCAGGCTAAGTGTTACTAAGGAAATCTTGTTTTCTGAAGTGAAAGTTACCTGTGTTGCACAGTGAAAAATTAAAAGCAACTGTAGAAGATTATTGTTTTGCATTAGTACTAGACTAAACACCAACACTGTTAAAAATATTCTTAATATATAATCACTCATTAGCGCTAAGTTTAGTAAGAAAGGAATATTTTCATGAGGCTGTAAATCTGAGTAGTGTCAGAGAGTAGAATCCCCCTTTAATAAATAATCTGTAAATTTAAGTATACAATTTCCACTTGCGCACTTCAGCCAGGAACTAAATACCAGTTTTAAATATCTTGATTACTATTATAAAATAACTAGGAAGAGAGATAAAAACAAAGCTTTAGTCTAAACATTAACATTACATAGTCAGCATTTGAAATGATCACTTTTCCTTTTTTAAATCAATTTATATCTTTTTCTGTACCTTGAGTAGTAATGACTTCAGGGTTTATGTATTTCTATGCATACAAGAACTAAATACCTCATTGCTAGCATATATTGCTTAGGGTTACTAATGTTTATTGTTGCCTTCACTTTTTTACCTAGAAATGTGGATAAATGTGCAAAGGTCAGAGGAGCTGATGTATTCATGGAAACAAGAATGTTGTTGTAGATAAAAATCTAGTGAACTTAAGCAGGTCTGTAATACAAAGGGTCTTCTGGGGAGGTGAATGAAGGGATAAACTGTCTAAAGCGTGCATTACATGCAAGAATGTGAGTCCGTATCCTGTTACCTGCGGTATTTCAGAGTTTGGATTAGTTTAACTCTCTTGAATATTCACTTCATACTTGAAGATTTCCAGCACCGATTCTGATCTCTGCCTTAACATACGGCTGAAGTGTGTTTTAAGAGCCAGATCTCTGACTTAACGTTTGATCAATAAAGGAATGTTAAAGTAAAGGGATGCAAACTCAGGGAAACATGTGAAGTTGCTCAGCTCCCCCAGGAGTGCAAGGGAATCTCACTATTGATCTCCAAAGGGCTCGATGCCGAGGGCTAAATTAGGGCGTGTGCCTCTGTGCATCCCATCCCCCCAGAACTGTGAATTCATACAGCACTAATAAGTTTTGATTTTTTAGTTTTAAAACATTTTTAAAGGACTTTTGTGAAGCTTTTACCTTCAAAGTCTAAAGCAAATGTCACGTAGTCCATTTTAATAAAGTTGTGTGTGATATTCTTTCAAATCCCTTCAGGGATAGCAGACCTGTTTATCTGGCTAAACCCGTTCTTTAGTAATCATGGACCACTGAGGTTGTTCTCTCCTTATTCTTAGTTTCTTAACAATACCTTTTAAAATTGGCTGCAGTCTCTCTCTCATCCTAACCAGTCCCCGCCCTTCTCAGCAATCTGTCATCTTAAAATAAAAGAGCCTGCAGCAAAGTTTGTCTGCCATTAAAAGTCAAGACAGACCTTATGGTTTTCCTTTTGTATTGGAAAATCTCAGCCTTTTCACAGTATTTATTTAGCAGCCTTTCTCTTCTGAACGGCTTTCCCGGGGTTTAGTAGATTTTCTTTGAGAACAAACCTAAAGGAAATGTTACTTTCGATAGATGGAATGTAGGCTGTAGTCTATTTTTTTTTTCAGTTCAGATATGAGCACACTATCAGACTTCATAAATTATATCTAAACAAAACTATAGAAAATGGGCAAGAGGAAAATGCCATATATTTTTCTTCATATGTGTTCCCAAGCTGTTTACCTTACACTGAGTCAGGTGGTATAAAGTGATATAGTTACGCTGATTTAATGTAATTACACTGGACTCTTGCCGTTGATCAGGAATCCAGTGTTCCCGTTAAGAGCTGAGATAGGGTTGTGTATATGTACCAGTTGCTGAAGCAGGCACACGTTTTTCTTTCCCTATGTAATGCTTTAGCATTTGTTAATGATGAAATAAATTTTAGTTGGTAAACTGGCAGCCCCAAAACAGAATATGAACAAAGGCTCAAGTGTTGAAAAGATACAGAACACTTTTTGTCCATTCCCGTGCAGTTCTGGAGCAGATCTGGGGTACATTTTAATACCTTAAAACACTTCAGTATGATACCTGAGTTTGATAGTTGCTTCTGAAACAGGTAAAATGGTATTCAGTATTTTAAAGTACCTGTTGGAACATCTTTCAAAAGAGATTGGGTTTTTGACCTTTTGAAGCAGGAATTTTCTTTTAAAATAACTTTACCTGTTCGTCATGGAACAAGTTTTGTTTCGTACCCAGCATTGTGCAACTGCTATGTCTAATGTGTGAGGGAGTTGCGCATTTATCACGGGCTGTTCAGCGGCAAAACCACCTGAAAGCTCTGGCATAACAGCTGTATGTCCAAACTGAAACATGTGCCAGATCCCAGGGAAAAGCAGTTACTTGCATATTGCAGATAAACTTCATTCCATTCTTCTTCTGGCATCCGAGTGTGTGTGTATATATATATATGTGTATATATATATATATCTATCTATATATATCTATATCTATCTCTCAAATAATCATTTAGGAGCAGCAATCCTGTAACATATCCTTTTATATTTCTTTATATGCCAACATTTGGATTGTGGACATCGACTGCTTGCTGTGCAGGCACCTGGAATACCATACCTGTACGCTACCTGTAATGCTGGAGAACAGCTGGCTCCAGGGTCAGGGGCATTTTATTGTTTCTGTGAGCAGCTGCATGCTTCAGAATTGTGTGTGTTTTTAAGAGGAAAATCTGTGATTGTTTTGAACACATCAAGGCATGCACATTGAGGACATTTTCCAGCTGCGTACTGGTTTTCCGTATACAGGAGTCTTTGTACAGGCATGTTCTCTGGTCACATGGTGGGCTTGCCATTAATAGTTTCTAGCATTAACTGCAGAACTATTTCATCTCTATCTATAGATCTAGCTTGTGTTTGGTGATGGGAAGTGGAAGCCGAGATAACTCAAGAGAAATGGCATTTCTCTAATGAGATGCACTCAAAATACTTCCACTGTCCCTGGTTATTTCAAATGTTTATATAGGCATGGAACAGCTGCTGACTTGTGCGGTTCCTCAAGGTGTTAAACGTTTTATTTTATTTTAGATCTCTGTCTCAATAGATCCAGAATTAGATCAATGGTACATCAGAATTAGAACCAGTTGTAAGCAGTAGACTTCAGCAGTCCCTGGGACTCAGCACTCTTGAGTTCGCCATACCTGCATAGGGACACTTGTTAAAGGTGGTGCCATTTGCCCAGGAATTCAGGATGCCCCTGGTCCAGAGAAGACGAGTAGTAGCTGGGCTCCTGCTGTAAGAAAAGCATGTTGGGAAAACACGTTATCAACTCAAATCAAACCCAGACTTTGGTGAGGGATTTCACTCGTGGTGTGCAAATGAGGAATGGAGGCCCCAAAAGAATCTGCCTTGATTGTGGCTGCAGCCTTGCATGTACATAGCAAACCTCATCCTGAAATCATGAAAACAGCAATTAAGTAATATTTCTGTGCAGATCCAGCTTCTTTGACCTATTAGATGAGTCAGTTGCGTAGATTACATTTTAAGGAGCTGTCAGTAAGTGCCGTCATTGATAGAGACCATAAGGAAAAGTGGAAGAGAGTTAAATAAAACTGTTGACAAAGTGCATTAAAGTGCAGTGTTGCTAGACACTGCTGAAGGGTATGTTAGTATCTTTTATTTATGAATTCTGCTAAATCCATTAGTTGCCCATGTGAGAAATGGGAGTACATTATTTTCCTGTGCAAACCACAGTTTAAGGGAAAATAATGTATTTTTTTCAAACGCTTCATGAATGATCGCAGACCTTGGGGGTAATTGATCCAGTTTTTTATCTGCAGTCATAAGCTGCATGAGAAGTGTTTGAATGTGTTGCTCAAAAGAGGGTGAAATCTTAGTAGCATAAACCTAAATTTTATTTAAATATTACTTATCATTCTAATCAGCATCCAGCATACAACTTTTATGAAGCAGGAATTACATTCCAGGGTGTCAGGTGAGGGTATTCCTCTTAGATTTTAGATACTGAAAAAAAAAGCCTAATATTTTCTTTTTGATTAAAAGCCTAGAAAGTCCCTCTAAGCATAAAAGCTTAAAAAAACTGTTGTTTCTGTCAATTGCTCCCTGAGAGGATTAAACTTCAGTTCCAGGATATTTGATTCTTGATAAGGAAACTGTTGACCTAAGAGAACAGCTTTAAATATAGTTTGTTTTGAGACCGCCCTACATAGGCTAATATGGTCCCAAGATTCACAGCAATTGCCAGTGATTAAAACTTTCCATTATTTGATCAGACATTCCTTATTGTAATTAATTTCTGAGGCTTGACTGGGACGATTGACTCCTGGTTCCAGCCAGGGTAGTGTGTAGCTTGTTGTTTGTTAGATGACCTGCACCTCCCATTGGTGAAAGATTAGAAACATTTAAGTAATGTCCTAGTTTCGTCTGAGTATCTTGGTAGCAGCATTCCTGTCCTGTCAGGCTGCATTATTTATATTCAGGGATCTCTAACAACTCTGATTAAGGACATACTAAAACCTTTGATTCTGGCAAGTGTACAGTGCTTTGCTTTGAGTTAAAGTAGCTTTAATGTATTGCTTTAATTTTTTTTTTCTTTCGGTGTGTGTGTGCATACAGTAGATGGAAATCTGGAAGTCTACAGTATGTGTTTAATAAATTCCATTTTAAGAGCGCCTCTTATCTGACTGTACAAAAGCCAGTGTTATTGGTGAGAGAGCTAAAGAGCTGTTCTTGTACCACAGGCATAGATGAGGAAATGTGTTCTTCAGCACAGGATGTGTAGACACAGCCGTGCACCCCAAATGGCATGGATTTCTTATAAACCTACTTAAAAAAAAATTCCTTTCCTCTTTGTTTGCATATCTCCTTGAAGAGAGACCACCTCTCTTAAGACAGAATGTTATACCAGAAAGAAAATAAACCATTGCACAGGCCAGTCAAGATTCCCCACTAATCCTTGAACCGCGTAAGACAACACTTAGCAAAATAAGTGTGCTTCAAGCACTGGTGGGAGTGCTGAGAAGGTAATGCCTTCTGCACCTCTGTAGTCAGAAAGTGAATTCTTTTCACTGTCCTCTTTGATCACCAGTCAGTTATCTTTTATTCCTGTTCGTGCTTCATTTATCAGTGATCGGACTTTGTGCTGAGCTCAAAGCTCTCTGTTACAAAATTCCTTAAAATGCTGTTTCCTTGTGAAGTAGAAGACCTTGTTTAATGGTCCCCCTTTAGCCACTACTATAGTAGGTAGAGACTTTATTGCATTTAAAAGTGTGCAGCATATGTTGCTCATTCATATCATTTATGGATGGATGTTTCAAGGACTAAATCTATTTTGTCACTCACAGAATTAGCTGGATGTACCTTGTGTGCTGTCAGCCCTCTCATCCATCTCCATTTTGGACAACGGAGAATTTTAGTGCACTAAAGAGCTTTAAACACCTGAGGGATTATTTATTTTGAAAATTCAGCTTTCCGTTCTTTCTCAAAAAAACCCAAAACGAAAAACAGGCTAAGAAGCTGCTTTTAATGATGACTTCAGCACTTATCACTTAGTCAATAACAGAAAGAAGGTTTGATTTTAGGTAAACGTTGGGAGCAAAAAACTTCTGAATGCTTACAGACATACACCCAAGTAACTGCATTCAGGTCCCGTCACCCAGTCAGAGTTTAAAACTATGGTGCTGTGAGTTAGAGAAACACTATTTCAAGCAAACTAAAACAGAAGAAACATTTCATTTGTTCTTATTTTTTCTATAATTTGAGGCTGTAGCATGTCAGGGAATTAAGACAACTTGCTATCATGTGAAAAATCCGAAAACAAATGCACCAGAAAGCTTTGAGACAACATAAATCTTTTTAATAATCTGTTTTAAAACTGAGCATGATAAAGGTTGTGTACATAACTGATGCAGTTTTGGTGCAGAAACTTCGAGTTTGCCTACCACAATTTTATCACACCTAGTTGAATATTTTTAAGGCCAACCACTTGCCACTAGAAATAGTAAGCACAAGTAATATTAAAATGATGGCAAGACTGGAGGGAGGGCTGTTTTTATACTTTTATACCCTTAGGAGTTGTAATCAGGTGTTGTCATTTTGGAGTCTCGGAAAAGTGTGCTACTTTTTATTCCTTAAGGAAGCTCCAAACTCACTGCTCTGACAGAAATTTCTGATAGGAATCAAGGGAAGTTGCAGGCATTGGCTGGTGTAATACCTCTGTTTGGATTTCTGCATACCAATAGAGTTACCTAACTTTAGGTTTGAAAATCCAGCCCTTGCCATTTACAACTTTATTTTTAAAGAAAGCCGTCCTAGCAGTGAATTGCAGAAATAAAGTCATAAAACTCTTCGGTGAAAGAAGGAAGCTTATTTTCTTTTTAATGGGGAGATTCATCAATAATGGAGGCTGCCAGTGACATGTTTTTTCCAAACAATTTTAAACAGAAGCATGTTCTTGAACAGAGGCTGCGTGTTGAAGATACTGGGTGTCTTCAAAATGACCGTCACCCCCCCACTGGTGGCACTGTGCCTTACCCAGATGAGCATGGCCATGAGGGTCACTGCCAGCAACTGGAATTAAATGTTAGGAAAGCAACTGGTGCATTTTGACATAACTAAATCAGAAGAAGAGAAATTAAAGGGAGAAGAGGCAGCACAGTGTGTGTGCTTTACTGGTCCAGACCACTCACTTGTGGTATTGATAAGAAACCTGGACCATGGGATCTGCCAGGGCAGATTTTATCTGTTGAAGTGGCTGGTTAGCGTAGCATATTTTATGTGGATATCTGAACATCTTTTTGACATCCCTGTAATCTCACAGCATTATGAATAATTTTTTTATAACAAATAGGCACTTTGGAAGCAAAATAGTCTCCTTTCAGGTTAAACTCCCTTATCTCTTGCTGTGTGCTTTCTTTAAAAGACCTTCCAAACTAAACATTAGGGCTTAAAATTTCTGTGCTCAAATACAAGTCTCATTCTCATGCTCCACAAATGTATTTTTTTAAAACTGGAGAATGGATACATATTAAGAGCTCAAGAACTTAAAAATATATTTTGTGATGTATAAGCCTAGCAAAATATTTTAAATCATTGATACTGGAAGGAGGTTGTGCAGAAATCCAATTAAACTTATGAAATCCCTATCCTGTTGAAGTATAATTTAAAGGAAAGCAGTTCTGTTTCCCCGAAGTGCTGTGTATAATATTTCTGGCTTGGGAAGAAAGGGTTGGAGTGTGCTATTTGGCTGGAAATCGGTACCAGCTTCCTCCATGGTGTTTTAGTTGAACAGTGTTGACATTCTAACAAATCCCGTGGAAGCTCCCCTGAAGTGGAGGAGTTAGCTGTTTTCTTGCTTTTACAGTGAAATATCTGTTTGATACCACGATCGTGTTCCAGTAACTGAGCCATACTGCCCTCATATTTGACCAGTGGCATTCTTGGTTTAACACCCTATAGAAGCCCTAAATTGCTGGAGGAAAACCAAATACTTCTGAAACTTTACAGCTACTGTATTTCGCACAATCATTAAAGTAAATAAATCTTACATTACTATGTAGCCAACGAAAACAGTGGATAAAGAGTTCAGTGTCCCCTGTTGTGTATACCTGCTTTTTAAAAAAGCAAGTCCTCAACCCAGAGTTCTCAGAGCTTTAAAGTCAGCACAGCAAAGAAGTAGGATCACTTCAGAAAATATGTGAGAGTCTTTTTCCCTTGCTTGCAGGAACTTAAACCAAATTCTTATTTCTGCTAAATGACAGAAAGCGTGTGTATAGGTTGAGAGAGAGGAAACACTACCAGCTAGTTGTTTTTCTGCTTGCTCTAAAGGAGTGAAAATTAATCTCCACCTACTTTTTTTACCCCCCTTCCTCCTTGCCCAAAAGGAAAACATTTGAAATTGATTCAGTTCTTAAATAGAACTTTCCAACGGAAACTAGCATTACAAACATAGATATTCAGTATTTTACCCCTAGGATTTATTCAAAATAATCCAGGCCTCTATGCTGGCACTAAAAATACATTTTCCAGTTCTTGCTGTTGGCCAAAGCAGGGGTTAAAAGCAGCGTTCTGGCTTTAATTTCCAGTATATAAAAGTAACACTATTAAAACAATCTGAGTAAGGCACTAGCTCGTTGCCTCTGCTCATCCCCTGAGCGCCGCTTGGTTTAGCTCAGGTCTGCAGAAGTCTGCCAGCAAGGAGGAGCAGTGCTGTTCTGCATGGCACTGCCTGAGCTTTTCCCCAGAGCAATACTGCTGCCCAGGAGGATTCGTGGCTGTGGCAGGCAGTGAAGTGACTGTGACAGCGTGGTGAGTTTCTAAACAGTGCCTCTACAAAGCTGAATGCCCTGGAGTTTGATGGGGGTTCTGTCTTGTGGGACTCAACATTGACTGGGACGCTGTGGCACCCAGCAGGGCACAGGGATCAGCACTGCCCAGACTGCTGGCACGCCAGCACTCCTCTGCCAGGAGCCTTCACAACACCTGCTGACACTGCTCGCATGTTAGGAAAAGTTTTAACCGGGGACAGCTTTTTTTGTTGTTGTTTGGACTCTGACAGGGTCAGGTACCACCTATGCAGGACAACTTTGAGGCTGCTTTTACCGTGCAGCACAGTCCGACACTCGGTGAAAGTTGCATGTGCTTCATACCCCCTCAGTGCCAGACTTGGAAACAGGTTTTAATTTCCAGGTCCCCATTCCAGTCCGGTCTGGGTATTCCTAGGCTTTTGTTAACCAGTGCTGTTTTCCTGCCCTCTTTACCTTCTCTGTCATTCCTTGTATAAGTCTGAAAAACATAAGAGGAAGCATTTGGAGTAGATAGACGCCTGACGTTATGTGCTCTGCTTGGGCAGTGAGGGTGTTGGGTTCACAGGACTGTGAATTCAGCATCAAGTGTAATGTGGCAGTTTTGAGTGAAGACTTTTAAAGAAGAATTTAAAGCAAGTAGGGAGAAAAGGAAGAAGAAAGGAGGAAAAGAAAGAAATACACTGGCTCTAAATTAAGACAGTTCAAATGCAGGAGTAATGCTTTCGTGTAACCTCTGTGCATGCACGTGTGTTTTAACACAAAGTGTTCAAAGATCATCTCCCTAGTGCTGTGCTTTTGGATCAGCAACACAGGCTTTTACAGCCTCCATTAATAACTCAGTTAAAATACATTGAAGATCATCTATACAGCACAAAATACCCCTCACTGAATAGGGACCTTTCCTGTTGTTCTGCTGTGAAGACCAAATGTGTTATCTCAGTCAGCTTCACTGGTGTTAGAAAAGCTTTACACACTGGGTTTGCATGAAATCTTTATTTTAGCCTACAGTATGTGTTGCATGGAGCAAAAAAGAACCCTGTAGGATAAATCATTCCTGTCTTAATTAGCATCAGAATTTACTCTGAGTAAGTTCAGAATTTACTCAGACAGAGTAAATTCAGCTGTGACAGAAATCTATGATGATTTCTGTTCTGATTTGTGATCCACAAATTTGTGATTATTTGTAAATAATTTCAAATTCTGTGAGAGGTGATGCCAAGCTGTTGTTTTTCCGAAGCAATGTTATGTTTCCAGCATGATTTCAGTAAATCACAGTTGCTGTTTATGCAAAGAGATTGTTAGGTGGGTGGGTGGGTGGTTAGTTTTTCTTGAAAAGGTCTAGGTCTGGTTGTGACAACACCTGCCAGTACAAAGTCACATCCCCATTAGGAGTAAAGGACTGGTTCTGCACTCAGTGGTAGAAAAGTTGCTAGTTGATCAGGCGAAGCAGTAGAAACTCCCAGACAAAAACAGTTTCATAATTTCATCTGCGTGATGAATAAGTGCCGCTGAAGTAATGCTTTGGAGCTTCTCAGATAGTGTTACCTGCATAACTGATGCCGAATAAACACTCTGATTGCAGGATACTGGCTTCTGTCTTCCACGTGCTTGTGTGGTGGTAAAACAGGGAAAAGTAGGAGGCACTTCACACTGCTGTCAGGGTAAAGGTTTGGGACCAGTGGAGACATAGAAGATCTGTAAGATGGATTAGAAAGAACTGTTTGAAAAGCTCAGCTTTGGTCAGTTACTGCTCCAGATGAAGCTACAGCCAAGTGCTTTGATACACTTGGCTTTCTTTCTCTTCTTGCCAAATGGGTCCAATTAATATAAAATATATAGATAGCAATTCACTCTCCCGACTAAAAGGTGTTTTTGTCAAACAACACCAAACATTAACCTCTTTATTTATATGAAGCTTGCTTGTATGGTGACATCATGCCCACACAAGCTCCTAGGCAGGTGTATGTACCTGTGTAAGATTCTGGTTCCACACAGAAGTCATCATGCCTGTGTGACTCCATATTTCTCCCATTTCAACAAACACCTGTAAATTGTAGGCATGCTTAAAATACTGTGTTTCTAGTTCTAAATGGATGAATGTGAACATTTCAGGTGCTTGGGCTGGTGTGTTCAAGACTAGGTGGATATTTTGAAGTTGAATTCAGAGCTGCTGTAACACAGCAAGTTCTCAGAGATACGATGTTCCTCCTATGTCAGTATAGACTGCTGAAGACAGCAAGCACTTGCCACCTCTAAAATACGGCTACTTAAGCACCTGATTAAAGACATTTCATTCTGAAAATGGGTGCTTTGAACTTGGAGGTGCTTTCTCCTATATGTAGCTAGACCCAAGCAGGACACCACAAGTTTTTACTGCTTGTGACATTTTAGAAAATACTATCCCCCTTGTGTTTGTAGCATACTGCGCCCCTTTCTTCACACATCAGAAGCTCTTGCACAGATCCGCACACTGCGAAGAATCCTTATAGAAGTCTTCCTTCCCATTTCAGACCTCTTAAAAAAGCACCGTATAACTTAACTTACCCATTTTTGAAAGATGCAAGTGTAAGTTACAAACCAGGCTGGATTGTCACATGAGACTGATTTTTTTCCTCCTACTCCCTCTCGTACTGTGGTGGGTATAAAGGAGCATGTTTTGGTCTCATGCAGGTTTTTTAACTTTGCATTTCTGTACCGTAGCTCTCTCCAATTCGCATGTTTGAAAATTTTGTACGTTTTACTGAGGTATTAAATCCCATTTTCAAGAGCAAAATTTGCTGAAAAAAACAAAGGAGCTCTTAGTTTGGGGCCTGATGAATAGAGCTGTGAATAATTAGGATATGTCAGCTCCTTGTTTGCAGTCGAAGAGCAATGCTGTTCAGTGTGGACTCAACAGTTTTCTGCCGAAGAGTCACGGCTGACAGTTCATTTCTCCGTGCTCTCTTCCAGGTGAGAAGCCCTACAAGTGCACGTGGGAAGGCTGCGACTGGAGGTTCGCCCGCTCGGACGAACTGACGCGCCACTACAGGAAGCACACGGGGGCCAAGCCCTTCCAGTGCGCCGTCTGCAACCGCAGCTTCTCCCGCTCCGATCACCTGGCGCTCCACATGAAGAGGCATCAGAACTAAGAGCTGGACTGGTCGTTGAGGCTGTTTTGTATCTATGCAATTTCCTATTGACTCTTGACATGCAGCTGAAATTAGTTGAATTTTTGAGTATACCATTTAAAAGAAATCTCAAAAGAAACTGGAAATGTATATTTTGTATATTTATGCAGAAAAAGGGAAGACACTGTATCACGATTACCAGAGTGTTCGGTCGTTTGTTTGCTTTCATGATGTATATGGCTTTAGTCAGCAGGTTTCATCTCTTTACAAGTATTATATCTCGACACATTGCAGCTTTATACATTTTTTTTTCCTCTTGCAGTGTTTTGACCAAAGCGCTGTCATTATTGTGACAGTGTTTAGTAAACAAATCAACTTGCGGATGCAGAAGAATGCACACAGTGGAAAAGCCATGAACTGTAATCTGTCAGGTTTTTACTGGACATACTTAAGTACATGCGGGGTTTTTTTTTTTGATGTTAAGCCATTCTGTGGATATAAAATACATAGAGAAGTTCATAAACAGCCATAGAACAAAGCATTTTGTTCTGTGTGTTGCATGTTTGCTATGACAAAGATTTTGTAAATATGCAAATCAGCTTTTTAGGTTTAATACAAAAGTTTTCTAAGAAACATCTGAAAAAAGCAGTTGTTTTACATTTGATAACATGGCACATTTATTAAAAAAAGTTACTTAAATACCTCTCAAAATAGTACCAATTTAGTCAGATGTTTTTTACCTGTTAACTCAATGGTGTGCACTGAATATTCAAAGCAGGATTTTGTTTTCAAATTGCTTAAAAGGGCAAAACATGCAGAATGAACCGTAAAGTCAATATTGGAAGCTGAAATAGTGGGGATAGTTAAAATGAACACAGAATGTTAAACCTCTTACTATAAGCTAAACTTAGTATCACTTTAAAAAGAAGGATTTAGGATGCAGTTTTCATACACAGACATGTTAAGCTGGTTCAGCACCAGTATGATCTAGTTTCATTCGGATATTGGATGTAATTTACTAGAAGGTAAAGGATACAGTAATTTTGTTTAAAATTACAGTGCAGTTTAGTTAATCCACTGTTCAGATTGACACACACAGGGAAAAATTTACTGCTGACAGAAGTAGCGGAATCTCCACTGAAGTCAATGAAATTGTGCCCTTTTATGCTAACAATGACTTTGATCCACCGTGCTCAGCCTTGAAATCGTAGCTGAAGGGCCAAAGATGAGGTTAGACCAGGTAGGATTTGGCCAGACAACAGGAGAAAACCAAACAAACCTAATAAGTGTCTGAACTTAACAAGCCGTAATATTAAGCTGTCAACCAAAGGCTAGAATAGACAATCTAAATACCAAAAAAAGGGTCTTGCAGGAAAACCTAGCTTTGTTAAAACTGTTGTTTGTCTTTATTTATTTGTGGTATATGATAGACTCTTTTTTTTTTTTAAGACAATTTTACGTATACTTGATAAATTATAGTTTTGTTTGTTGTAGTTAGAAATGTTGCTCTCGATGTAAATAGTTGACAAACGATGTAAATAATTTTGTAAGGCTTCAAATGTTTATACATGGAAACACATGCAGAAATTGGTTGCTGTTTTGCTTCTTTTGCCTCCCCCCTACCTTATTTTTGTATTGTGGTATTTCCTATGCAAATGATGGAGCAAACAGCTGTATAGTTGTAGAATGTTTTGAGAGAGAATGAAATGGTTTATATATAAAGACTTTTTTTTGCAAAATAAAACAAAGTGCCTAATGTGTGTGTGCGTGCATGTGCTCTCTCTAGCTCTTGACAATGAAAGTTCTGTGTTTTGCAGTGGAAGCTGGAAATCATGACAGTATTAAGCAAAGAACGTCTGTTCTACATAGCAGGGACTGCCTCTTTGGAAAGTACCTGGCACTTCTGTGTCCTGCCCTGATGAAAATAGTAATTGTGAAGGGATAAGGGTTGGTGCTTTTCTGCCATCTGAACTTTAAAGGAAGTGACTGGTTGCCTGAAAACAGTTGCAGTTCTCCATCCACAGTAGCATGACTGGAAATCAAAGGTACCTGTTGGGTGTATAGAAGTATACAAATTCCTTCCCACTTTCAAAATGGTTAAAACCTAGTCACACTCAACAGTGTTGCCCAAAAGAAATTTCCCTCCAAAAAGGTCCTTCCATGCCCAGAAAGGCAGGAAGGTCCCTCAGCAGCACTATGCAATGCCTACCGTATCAGTGTCTCCTTTTCAGTATTTTTCCCTTGGGAGATGGAAGTACAGTTCACATACAGTGTATGTTCAGCTCTGGGGGTACATCTGTCTTCTCCTTTCCTCCAAGCTTCAAGAGAAAAGGCATTCTGGGCTTTTTAAAAGAAATGTATCTTAAAACCAATAAAAGGGTCAGTTTAAATATAATTTACTAGCAAATGTTAATATTCAAATCAATAATTTATTCAAAATTCCATTATTGTCTCGTAAACTCTGCCTCCTAAATCCTTTCTTGAAATTCTATGTTCTTTCTTTACAGTCAAATTTTGATTTTTCTTCAATTGATTTTTCTCTCTTAATTAGCCTCTCTCATAATGTCACCTAAGCCTTCCTTTTAAAAAATAGCTAGGGTGGCATTTACAAAGTCAGTGAAGACCCGGTTAATTACCAAGAAAATCTCCCTGCATCTCACCTAACCACAACTGCAAAGGTAAGCGCGAAGTTTTGGAGCATAGGGAGAGAGAGCTCCCAGAAGCCATTACCCTTTTCTGATCCAGTTGTTAGAAAAACACCCAAGTTTATTTGAGGTGTTTCTGCTCGGAGAAGAAGCTGGCAGTGAACTGGGCAATTGTCCATGTCTGGGAAAGAGCTACCAGGGCTTGTTTTGCTGAGCACAGAGGGAAGTCTGAGTAACAGCAGTGATGGGGGCATTGGGATTGGCAAGCTCCCCTGTTTAGCTCAGCCCCTGGTCTGAGCTGGACTGGTGGTGGGTTTGGTAGCCCTCTGTCCTTTTTGCTGAGTTTTATTTCAATTCTGTGGATGAAGGCAGCACTGGCTCCTGTGTTTCCCATGCCTTTTCACAATGAAAGCCTGCTGATTGCATGGTTTCAGCCTCCAACGTTGCCTCATACTTGTTTTAGATGTTTCTATTGCTCAGCTACCTGGTTGCATAAACCAGCCTAATGGCTTCGTATTAATCTTGAATGAAAGGCCATAATTAGGCCCGTCTACTTCAGCAGCATTTAACCTAATGCAAACAGAGAGAGAGAGAACAGACCCGTGAACGAGAATATGTTACAAAACCTAAAGTATAGGGGCTTTCTTCTCTGGCAAGCGCTACAGCTGCAGTGCACAGTATTAATACAGGAGTTCAACAGCTCTCCTGGTCTCAAAACCTGCGAGAAAAAGCAGTTACCATGGCCCCTGCTCGGTTCCTTTCGAGCAGTTGGCACAGAGTCCCCCAAGGTACCAAGGCCACCCTCAAATTCAATTATCCTTCAGAACCCGAATTATCATTCCACGCGGAGAGAGAAAATCCAGTAGGCCAGCTGGTTTTTCTGGTGGCCACGTGAACACCTTGTCCTCCACTTGACTGGGTGCTGAGTCCCTTCCCATGGTTTTTGATGTGACTTTACAGCCTGATCCTCCACAGGAGTCCCTCTGCCCCCTTGGGAACCTTGTAACCTTCATCACACAGGATCCTTGCACGGATCCTTGTTTTAATCTGGTGGGTATGGTGCCTGCCATGCTCTGCCATGCTCTGCAGCTACCGTTGTGGTGTTGCTGTTGACCTTCATGAACAAGAGTCCAGCTCAACAGCTTACTATTAGCCAAAAGAATGTGGTTGACTACTCATGTGCTGAATAATGTATCCTGGCACTTAGAGTGTGTTAGGACAGAGGGAATTTATTTGCCACTGTAAGTAGCAGGAGCAGCCCAATGGGTATGCTTTTAATGAAGTGACTTGCATACTTTGCTTGTGTTTACTTATTCATCTTCTCCTCCACTACTAACCATTAGGTTGTTGTTGTCATCTACAGTGTATCCAGCACCCTCACCAATGCTGCTTGTTTGGGATTTGGGATTTGAGCAGACTCAGACCACTGGAGAACCCATGGCAGATCAGGCAGAGCCCACTCTCTCAACAACAAAGGCCAGTCCGTGACAAATGAAGAGCACCTTTGTTCACCAGATTCCTTTGATGTTGTTATTGTCCTTTTTAAAAATAGTTGCTGTTTATATATAAATATGTATATAAACATATACTGGGGTGTGTGTGTGCATGTTCATTTGCACATTCAGTTCAGTTCTGAATCCTGGCAAATACTTGCTTTTGGTGACCTGTCACAGCAGCAAGCTCCACAGGTTAGCTGAGGAGAAAACGGGTGTTCCCTAGTGCCCACTCCAAATTTCCAAGCGACTGGGGAAATTTAAAACTCTGTGTTCCCTGTTATGTGTACTGTATTGAGAAAGAAATGTAAAAATGCATTTCTGTTTCCAAGGAGTAGATCATTTCTTTGTTTTGGTGTCTCCTAAATGAGAGAGGCAGGGAGGGAGAGAGATATGGGGAGAGGGAAGGGTGGTTATATTGCAGAAACAATGAATTCACACTGAAAAAGAGAGTAACTTAAGCTAGGCAGGTTAGAAATGTGAGTTATTTCTGCAGGAGAACCTGTTCAGGTGGCAGCAGACAGCATCCTGAAATGAGGTCTCAAGGGTAGCTTGCCAAAGCAGGCTTCTTTCCTCCGCTTTTCTTTCCCGGTCTCTGCCCTGTCCCGTTTCTGTTGCCCATCAGTCTCGGGCTTAATTCGTATTTCCTATTGCTCCCATAGCTCCAGCTCCTGTTGTTGCTCCTTCCCACCCAACTGGGCAGCTGCGGTGATGGTCTTGGGCCAGTACTGCCCCGGCCCTGCTCTGCCTGCCTGTGGCCAGATGCTGCACTGGTGCGGGCTGGGGCACCCTTCTCACCTGCCTCAGGTTTGAATTTGTGGCACAAACAATAACAGCATAGCTTGTTTGTGTTCTTCCAGTCTCCCTGTGCTGTATAACAGCAGCAAACTTTTTCCTGTACGTGCAGTGTTTGTGTCAATACATAGGACATGCTGTGATTACTTTTGCATTTAGTGTGATCTTTATCCCACACAGGCCTCAGGAAGCTGACCAGAGCCTTCTCCTTCCCATGGGATCAAGCAAAGATATGTGATGCCAAGGGAGATTCTGCACTTTTGAGGCAGCAACTTAGAAAGGCTTCAGAGTGGAGTTGTGGGGTATCCAACCTTTGTTTTTGTGCTGACCTCCCGATTTTCCTCCCTCACTCTTTTTTACTCTAGTAGAGTCAGCTCAACAGCTTTGGCTACGGGAAGATTTTGAAAAATGTGGTTTGTCTCTTTCTCAAGAAACGAGGAGTCACATTGGCTGATTTGCCATCTCCTCTGCCTGGGAAATCAAAGTCTCAACTCTCTTCAAAATAATATCCCCAAAGGCCATTTGTCTTCCCAGCCTCAGTTGTTGTTTCTGTTTATACTTGTTTTTGTTTAGCTGGCTATTGTTATTGTGGCTTGTCATTATTTCCAACCCACTGGGGTGGATCACTAGACCAAAAAAAGGGACATAGACCCCTCAGAGGGACCATAGTCCCAGTCTCCCAGGTCAGTACCCGTGCTGAGAGGATGCAGACTCATCATTCTCTTTTTCCAGTCCCACAAATCCGCCAGTCTTGGCTGCTTGAGGAGGATGAATGCAAATGCAGTGAGCTCTCACTGTGCCCCTGAATAGTTCGTGGCCTGCTGGGTATCCTGGGAAGTTGTGGACGTGTGCTTTTGGCTTTCTCAGAGCCAGGAGGAGCCAGTACTGCATCTCCAGGCCACTGGAGCACTATCATGCTTCATAGTTTGCTCCATCAGAGAAGGGAACCATCACCAAATTCCTTCAAGCTGGTGGCTTAGCAAACAAAAACAGTAGCAGGTTGTGAGAAGCTTCATGCTATGGACATGCAGGAAGTGAGCCAGAAGTGTGCCTTTGACATAAAGATCCCAAGACGATTTAGGCAGGGCAACACCTTGTTTCTGGATCCTGAAAGGGGGTGAGCATTGAGTCCTTAACAGCATGAAGCCTGAGGCTCTGCTACAAATCTACAAAAGCACAGCTCTAGGACCCCGTAAAGAATTTTAAACTCATAAATTTATCAGAGTTTAAGCTGTAGGGTTAAACATTAGCAGTATGAATGTTTTCTGGATTGTGTGCTTATATTACACCCCGCCTTAAGTGCTAAATCCCTTTTAGGTGGATCAGATGTTTTGCTTCTGTGAGAAGAAGAAATTTACAGCTTCAGTAACTCACATGACTGGAGCAGGCTTGAGAAATCTGTTTCTGCGGGCTGCATTGGCACCAGAGAGAGCTCTGAGGTCTGGATCTGTGGGGGAGCAGCCTTCTTCCTTGGTAGAGTTGGTTCAGAGCTGGCACCAGGTGAGCACTGCCACCACCTTGTAGGTGACTCTAGGCACCTTGTACACTTTGGGCTGGACTGGGCAACCACCATCACTGACTGAAATACTACACTGAAATAGGGTTTAATTTGAAAAATCGGCTGTATTTAGGTATGACAGAAAAGAAGACTTAAAATCTGAGTGTATTTCTCTTGAGGAGTTTTCACAACAAATTTCTGGATGCCAGTCTTTTAATCTGCAGTGTCTCCTGGGGCCGGATTCAGATTTGATCCTTTAAAAGATACTTATTTTCCAGTTTCATTTGAATACAGTGAGATTTCTGCTGCAGAAGATGGCAGAATTCTTGCCTGATTAACACCATTTCCTCTGCTGCCCATTATCAGTCAGTAAAAGCCTTACATGATCCAGATATTTCCCCTCAGCCCATCTCTGATGAACCCCTTGAATGAACACTCAAATTCATAAAGTTTGGGTAAGAAAAAGCAATAGAAATATGTTCTGAAACATTTGAAGTTGAAATTGGTTTGGCTTGGTTTTTTGTTCTCTGTGTTCTCACATAAGTAATGAAATAACAGTAGTTTTCTTATACAAATATTTATACGCTATTACTAAATTTACCTGTGGTTTCCCCTCCACCCCTAAAAAATTAATAAATTGCTGTTTTCTTAATACTGCATTTGGTTTTTCTCCTGTGCTGTTATCAGGCCAGAGCTAAGAGTCATTCCTCCTTTGAAGAAGCTCAGACAAATGGGTAAGCCAGGCTCAATGTCCCCGGGGCAAAACTTACTTCATTTCTGAAACATTAACAACAGCAATCAAATGAAATGTGAGTATTTTCAGAGTACATTCTGTGCCTTAGGACATTTAAGCTAATTTCTTGAATAAAGGAACTTTTCAGTAACCTTAAAGAAGCGTGCCCTGAAAAGACAGTTCTGAATACCAGCTATTTCTGACGTGTACCATCTGCAGACAAATTAGTCTCAGGGAACCCACATGTTCCTGTTTTATCATCTTTGGGAGATTATTTTGTGTATTTATGTTATTTAGTTTGCACATAGTGGCTGGCAGATGATCCTTTATTGGCTTGTGTCTGGGATTGCTGTTTTGTGATGGTCCCTTAGAGACACCTTCTGCTGTTTCTTCTGCCTGTTGTTCACTTTGTCCCCAAAGTGGGGAACAAGGTGTTAGCTGGGGTCTGGTAACTCAAAAGAGGGTGACCATCTGACCAGTCTTCAACTGGTTTCCAAGAAAGTATTCTTTCCATGCAAATACCACCAGCCTCTGCTGCCATAAGGCGTGTGGGTTGGTGCACCTTACCATGCCTGGAGAAACATCTGGGACTGGCACATTTGCAGATAAAAATAAATTAATTTGAACTGTATGCTATTCGCACAACTGTGGTTGGGGATGGTTTGGCTCATGCCTGACAGACACCTGATTTGAGTTGTTTTCCAGTGTTCAGTGTAAGTGCAGAAAGTTTCTATCTGCTCCATCTCAGACTATTAATTCTTAATGCCATTGGAGAATTGGCAAAATAAACAAATGTTTTTGGGGTTTTTTTTCCCCCAAGTGTCTCATTCTTGCATTTAAGCCTGAACATCTGAAAAAAACACCCTTAGCAATTAATGGAAACAAGTGAGTCTTTCAGCCAAGGCAATGCATACAATCATTCTACAAGCAAATATATATGTTTATGCCGGCAAGCAGCTTTCTCCTTGCAACAGCATAGTTGTACAAGCCTTGTTTGAGCACTCAGATCTGCATCTGTACTCTTAAATTAAACATGGTTGGGACTGTTCCCTGGTTCTGAGGCCAGTGGAGATGGAAATAGTGCATCCATATTACCAACCTCCTCTCTCCTCCTTGCCCTGCACACAAGCCGCCTGTTGAGAGCGGCTCCAGCCCATGCCAGCTGTTGGCCTGCGCTTAGGAATTGTTTGGGAAAGTTGGCCCTGGCTCTGCTTTGCCAGGCACTGTGCTAACAATTAAACAGCACAGACAATTGCCTTCCAGTGCCTGGGAATGTTCCCTGGCGCTGTTTCATTTACCAGGATGGACATTAGCTTTGGAGTTCAAGCTTTGGCAGATTCAGCTTGGCTTCCCCCTGACTTTAAAAGGAGGGAAGCAAACAAATAAAACCCCATGGCATTCAGGGGAGCAGTTCTGCTGCATGTGGTCCTTCTTAGAGCCTGAGAAATATGCAAATACACAGGCTCTATTGATTTGCTTCAAATTGCTCTGCATTGACAATAGAATAAAGACAAAAAGCAGAAATTGCCCAGAAAATTGCCTCACTTTAATGAAAAGGCAGTTTATTTTATTTTATTTTATTTTATTTTATTTTATTTTATTTTACTTTAGTTTGTTTTATTTGGTTTGGTTTGGTTTGGTTTATTTTAGTGACTGACAGAGCATGAGGAAGAAGTCTAGTTGCAGGGTTCAACGAGAAGGCTCTGCAGGGAACTATGTGGGAAACAGGGGAGGAAATATTCAGAAATGTTCCTTTAAAAAAGAGAGTCAGAGGCAGAGAGGAGAGAAAAGAAGAGGTCTAATCCCTTTGAAGCTTGCAGTTTTATGAGAGCTTTGTCCTTGGGAACTGTGCACCAAAGATGATTAGAGCCGCTTCAGGCTTTGCAAAATTACTACAAACATAAGGTAAGTGGCTTTATCATAAAATTGGAGTGGCCATTAAAACTTCAAAGGAGACGTATGACCTGAATTTTACCTGTCACAGTCTGGAGTATTTATTAGAGGAAGATTTGATTCCTTTCTTTAGTTAACAACCTGGTACTCACGTGAGGTCATGGGCCAGATTATAGTTTTCATTGGTGGTATGACAGATTAGATGTTAATATTTTATTGCTCCTGACCTTGGGAATCCATAAACCATTGGACAGGTGAGAGCTGAAGAAAACTCAACCTGGCTCCTTTAGTAATGAGAGCATATTTCTAATACCTGAATGTGGCCATAGTGGCCATCCATTGACTGGCTCCCAACTTGGCTGGCTTTGACAGGACACGTACCTCAGAAGATGTTAGGAATTGTAGTGCTTGCTTTAGGAGCCTTGCCAAGCAGTGACACTGCCCCTTTACTGAAAAACCTTGAAATTAGAATACCCCAAAGGAGGGGCAGACTCAACCGTCAAAATGGTAGTGAAAGACACTGTGATAAAGCCACCTTTGTCCAGGAACACCCATGTGTTTTTCAAACCTTTGTCCTTCCTCCTATATCTGCTGCTGGTTGGCTTTGCTTGAGCCAGAGGGTTTCAATATCTTGTCATCTCAGAGGCATGGGTGGCACCTTCCTTTCATTCTTGAAGGGGCTGCCAATTTGGTCACCTCTTCTACTGCCATGGGTCCTTCTCATTTTCAGACTTCTCCTTTCCATACTTTGAAAGTCTTCCCCTAGAGACAGGTCTGCCTATGGCTTCCCACCTTCCCTCACAGTATATTCTGCTATTCTTCTGCCCATTCCCAATAAGTACTTTTAACGTCCCTTTTAAATGAGCAATTGCCACACAGACCTTTGACATCCCAGTCTGCTTGCATTGCACCCTAGAAGGCACTTGTGGGAATGTTCTTGCCTGCAGCTGTGCTTGTAAATGATCAGAATAGTTTTACTAATATTTGCATTAGACTGAGATGCCTATTGTTTTAAGAGAACATAGCAACAGCATTTTAACAGTACTCACGTGGGATCCTCTGTAAAACTGTTAATCTGTACATTTCAAAGTTAGTGAAGTAACTTCTGCAATGTCCTATCTGAGGAAATATAAGCATTATGAGCTACCTTGACTGAGGCCCTGTTGAGAGCAGAACCTGCAGGTCTGGGTTCTGAGACAAATACTAACCCTTGTAACTATCTGCAAATAGTTTCCTAGATAGAGACTTAAAATTGAGGTTCCAGTGGTCTCTAGGTGCCTAATCCTGGACAATTGTAAGATGGCCAGCTTGATAATACTTCTAAAGGTACCTCTATGATCAGCTTAAGAACCGTGGTCGTTGTGCCTACTAGGAGCAATGATGGTGGTAGCCAGCATTTGTATCAAAGGCTTATCACAGGACTACTTTTCCAAGGACTGAGAGGTCCACAGTATATTTTAGTTTATCCTGCTGTTGAAGTGCCACCAGCATGGCTCCTCTGGTAGCCTAGTCATGGCAGACAAGGAAGACTGTAAGAAGAGAAGACTGGATTTGTGTCAGCAAACCAATTTCTAAGCCAATGATTATTATGGTACATAGAAGTAAAGTAGACACATACAATCTCGAAGTTATTGTTTCAAATGCAAAATTGTCTACAGACAGCCCTATGACAGGACTGGCTCAGACCTCTTCCAACAGCGTGATTAAACTTGCAGATAAGGTTGCAGTCTTTGAAATAAAAAAAACCCAAACTACAGCAACAAAGGAAAATGGCAACAAAACAAACCCAACCCAAACCAAAAGAAAAATCAGCAATCTGGAGGTGTAAGCCTGTTTCCCCAGCTGAAAACTAGACTGTGTCCAAGCCATCCACTATTCAGCACTGAAGGGACCAAGAACTTCAGGTCTCCTGAGTCTTCAACCAAGATGTCTTTATCTAGTTCTGTCTTTATCTAGTCTCTTCACCTCCTCTTTAGTGACCTAAAAAGTATCACCTCATCTCCCTTGCTCTGAATCATCGCCTTTCCCTCATCTTCCCTTGTTATCTCCCAGTCCTAGCACCAGGTTATCCTGACCATTCATGGCCTGTCTTTTCCTTCTTTCTTTCTCCTCCCCGTTGGAGATGTGGTCAGGCTGGCTGGTGGCGTGGCTGGATGTCCACCCCAGCTGAGGTCATCTCACCACCCTTCTACCAGGAAGATCATTTCCTCTTCCAAAATTGCAAGAGAGAGACTTATCTTCTTCCTCACCACAACAGGCTCATTGCATTCTCCCTGCTTTCTCCTACCGCGCCAGTACCCCAATCCCCTCACATATGGAAAATCTGGGATTAAATTGTTCTACCACAGCTGTAAGCCACAGCAAAACTGGCCTAACTGGTTGGAGACAAGCCAAGTGGCAATACAGTGGATCATGTGTCATGTGTACTTATAGAAATGAAATGTCACAGCACTCAAATAGGGAAGGAAGACTTGGTCCCAGGCCATGAGGTGTAAAAAAGCTTTGTTGGAATTTTTGCCAGTTGAAACTGATCATAAACTACTTATTGCCACTGCTAAAAGAGACCTGGCAAGCATCTGGCTGGGAAACAAATTTTTTCCAGTTACAAATATGAGTTCCAAACTGGATGCAATCCTGAGCAAGATTTGTGAAGCAAATAGAGTCTTTTGAGCACCTCGGAAAAAAATGCCGCAGAATAAAGTCCAGAGGTGGGTTATTTATATTGGAGTTTTATTGAAAAGCCTGTCTGAGACAAAATATGCAGTGTGGCTGTCATCTATAAGCATGTAATCCCCAAAAAAGGAGCTGAAACTTTCAGCACAATGTTTCTGGGAAAGTCTATTTCCAGTTTCTATTATCAGTGTTAAAAGAAGCTCTTAAGACTAGTAGGATTTTGGTTTAAGTGGTCAGGAGAAAGAGCCTCAAAGTGTTATAACAAAGATGAGTGTTTTAAAGAATAATGTGAGTAGCAGGAAAGCAATCTAAGAAAAGTGCCAGAGACTGGCTTTAGGCAAACAGAGAAATCTGTAAAGTCTTGACCAGTGTTTTTGATAGGTGACGAAGAATTCAGTATTCAGTATTTCAGACTAGGACTAGAAATAAGGTAGGCTCCTAGACCCAAATAATCCTAATGGATGCAAAAGCGTACATTCATTTAGCAAAAAAGTTCTACTTGCAAGTGCCACAACCAGACAGAGCATGTCAAGTTTCTTTTTGCTGGACAGGGTGCATCATAGTCTGATTGTGTGTCACAAGTCAGGCAAGAATTAAGAAACAGGATTAAATGGGCAGTGGATAATGTTTGAGGTAGGTACTGGTTGCATCCAGCCTCTCTCCCAGTGTCTGTTTCCCTGCAGAGCTGGTACCAGCCCACTGTGAGGACTTGCTACAACCCAGCCTGGTCACGCTACTGTAGCCTCTTGGCTTTGTCAGGCCAAGTCCATTTGGTTTTTCCATGCCACTACACCATGTTCACTCCACTCCTACGCTTCACCAGCCCTGCTTCCCATTCCCAAGGTTTTGCTTGAAGAGTCCTCCAGTTCCAACACTCCATCTTATTGTCTTTTCATATCCTGACCAGTCTTTCCTCATGCCCAAACTGCTCATTTGCATTAGTAAACCATGGTCACGTAGTTGTTGTCTTCCACTTTCTCAAGCTTCTTATCTGGACTTGCTGTCTGTGTTTATACCGTTGGACCCAAGAGTGCTTCCCAGTTCCCATGTCTGGATGTGTGGTTAGTCATGCCCCGGCTCCATGCTGAGACGGAAACCTGGACATGTGTGCTGGATGGAAGCTGCAGCGTGTCTCAACAGGCTGAGCCATTCAGATGACCAGGAAATGAGGGCCCCAAGATATGCTGCAGAGCAAGTAAGTACAGATGCAGCCACTGTTTCTCAGCTATCTGGCTCTTCAGTCCCAGGTCTCAGTCCAATTTTCCATACTCAGTCATCACTCTCGTCTCCACACCCAGCCAGCATAGGTTTCTGTTCCCTGCTTTGGGACAAACTCTCAAAACTTATCCTCCCAATGGATCCAATTCTGATCCTCTGGTCCGACTTTGACGCCTCACCCTTCAAACCACCTCTCTGCTTCCTCTTCCCGCTGCCTTATTTCTTGCTCTTGGTTGTTGAACATGATGCCTTCCCACTCCTAACCATTGCTAACAGCCACTAAGCCATGAAGAAAACCTGCTCTGCTTCAGCCCAGCTGCTTCGTGAGGACACTCAGGGTGTGGTTCCACAGGGGTCAGTGCTTCAACCTCTGGTCTGTAAAGAATCCTGAAGTCATTAAAGGTCTGATGCCAAGTGCCTTGGACACAGGGTTGACCACAGTGTGAGCAAAGACCTTGGTTTTTCATACACAGTGAGACCAGAGTCCTGCATGGGAGATCTAGAAAGAGATACCTGCCCAGACTTGCGTGCCCTGCCTGGGACCATGTTTGTGCAGTGCGGTCACATGCAGGAACTTGTGAGAAATGTAGAGTTCAGTGCTGAAGCAATTTAGCTTGATCTGGTTAAAACACCTGTTCGGATAAACCCTGAGCAGGTGCAGACCTCAAATTTTTATATTTTTCAATTTCCTGAATTTGCGTAGATTTTCATAGAGGCAGGGAAAGGCGCAGAACTAGGTTTGCCACTATTGTTGGACTTCTGAGGTCTGCCCAGAAAACATGGGAGCCTGGGGCTGTTCAACAGAAAAGCTTAGGAAATGCTTTCGCAGGCCAAAATGCCAAAAATCATTTCAGAAGTAGCAGGGAAATAAAAAGAAAACCCTGCAGGAGATAGACAGACGCCTGTAAAATTTTGAGCTGTAAAATACATTGTTACATTTTGATTGATTACATGCAATCTTACCTCAGCTGGGAAGTGCGTATGTTTGTACTCTGAAGGGCTCTAGATGGGTGGGAGAAGAAGACAGAAGGCAAAGAACAGGGTGTGTAAAGTCCAGAGATCTCAAAAGAGCAGCGCTCTGTGGGACTTGTCCTGACCTGCACTCCAGCCTTTCGCTGTTGTAGGGGCAGACTCAAGCACCAGCCCTCTTCAGTCACAGCCCCAGCTGTGCTCCTGGGAGAAGCTGGAGAAGGTAGCCCAAGTGCCCTCGCTGTCAGCCTTGTTCCTGACCTGCCACTGGATCTGTGGTGGCAGCACAGCTCCCATCAATCCAAGAACCTGTGCTGCCTATGCTATTACTAGCCACATTCAGACAGTCTGTTGCTGTGTGTTTTCATGAACCTAGGACACAAAGGTTTTGCCTCTCAATATAGGATCACTCTTTGGGACAGGGTGCTCATGAGAAGCACTTGCTTCCCATATCTCTAGTATATATTTTGAAAGAGTTCTTTAAACATTGATCTTACCTGGTCACGGCCTTTAAGGGACAACTGGAGGACAGACCCCTCAGGATCATAAAATCATAGAATGGTTTGAGTTGGAAAGGGTCTTCAAAGTCATCTAGTTCCCACTGCCCCCCTGCCATGGCTAAGGCCACCTTCCCCAAGACCAGGTTGCTCAGGGCAGCTCCCAGCCTGGCCTTGAACACTTCCAGGGATGGAGCATTAGTAAGGTCACTGGGGTCTCAACACTTACCTCTGCCTGCTGAGAGGCAGTTACAGTCCTGGGCTGTGGTGTCTTACACTGAGCTGTGCTGGGGTGCTGCTGGGGCTGCCCAGGCAGCCAGAAACTAGTGTGCATCCCTGTTTTACCCCTTTCTGGAATCATGACATATGCCCAGACCCAGGAGCTCAGAGGAGCTCCACACATCCACACCTCTCAGGGACTGGCCAAATGGCTGATGTTTCCTGAGGGTCAGCTGCTGTCTCATTCCCTTGGTGCAGTGTTATTGTTCCCAATTCTGTATTTTCCTTTCCCCCAGCACACCTCTTCACTAGCTCCTTGCATTCAGTCTTCTTACACTTCATATTCTCTTGGTGGTTCCTTGTCTCCTTTGAGGAGTGCATGGAAGGTGACAGAGGTGTTGAAGCCTCCCAGCTGACTGACACAAAACACCATGAAACAGCCCAGGTCACATACCACATCCAAGGCAGCCTAAACCTAACAATACACAATCCTTCGTACTCCTTTGGCTAGTACAGCCAAGAAGAGCTGGGACTTTCAGGTAGACCTGTCATACCAAACTCAAGCACTTTGCAGCCTCTTTGTTCCACAGCTGCGTCAGGTTCTAGTCTGACTTGAATGGGAGAGGTATTCTTAAAACTGCTTTTGTTTATTTATTTTCAGATGTGCATACCACAAAAATTAGATTACAGTTTGGATTTTGTCACGGCTGTCTCCTGCAAAGACTGATTCTGTCTGTAGCAAGTATTTTCTGGAGGGTTTCTTCCATTAATTATATGCTGCCACCCACTTATTTCCTTAAGGCAGATTTTGCATCTGTGATTTCCCTGTGAAGTTTCCTTCCTTTAAGGTAGTATGTCTCTAAGGTGGGCAGACCGACAGCGTAGAAAAAACTTTTACAATCCAGGGGTCAAATATTTTTCCTTCTGCTACATTGAGGGATAGAAAGTGCTGGGACTGTGTGACAGACAGCCTTAATTTATCCCGTGTTAATTCTGCAAGCAATTGCAAACTGAGGGCACAGTGGAGAATCCAGCATTGCTTTGATCCTGCAATCCCACATATGCTTGACATTTGTAAACAAGGAGAAGTATAAGATAAACACAAAACAGTGAGAAGATGATAATTTGGAAATTTGTTCACATAATTTGAGGTTTTTTACAGTTAATGGCAGAGTGGTTGAGGCATCTTGCTGTGTATGGAGACCAATACGGGCTGGAAAGTCAGAGACTGAGGCTGACTACCAAAATAGCTGCATCATGTAAACTTTGCAGGCCAGCCACACACAGTGATAACTCTAATATCACTGTAAGTGTTAAGTTTTGTGGTTGCAGCATCTCTCTGGTGATGTAGTGAACAGTGCTTGACTCACAGAAGGACTTCCAGCATACTGTTACTATATGTCTTCATGGGAAAATCTGGGAACCCTGGAAACTATGGTTCTGTGATAACTGGAGGTGATTATAACCTCTAATGAGTTTGTCACTGCTCTTTTATGACAGATTTGCTGAGGCAGGAAATTTTGGGGCATCCATCTTTCCCTCCTGCTCAGCAGCCCTTGCTTGCCACAGCACTGTGTTTTCTTTTGTTTCTGTTTATCTTTCTGTCCCTGGGTTAATGAATAATTGTTTATTCTGTTCAGTGTGGGGCCATTTCTGAGGGAAGGATCAGAGACCCCATCTGCATACCATGGGTATCCCTGGCTGATGGCAGGGATGCCTGGGAGAAGGTGTAAGAGGTGTGCCCTCCCTCCTCTTCCTCTGTCTCACAAAGGGGTGGAAGCAGCCTCTTCAATCTTGAGCAAGGGCTTTAAATGTGAGGTACTGAGTATGGAAAGATTTGCTACTGTGTCCTTTCTCAGCCAATCAGGTTTGGTGTTCATGGTCTGACCTTCTCTGTGTGCCTGGAGCACTGCAGGTAAACCATGGATGGCATGTGTACATCCTGTGAAGGCTTTGCTGCCAAGCTGCTTCACACAGTCCTGCCTGAGGCCTTCATCACCTTGGGTGCAAACACATTACTTACAGGTTCTGTCTCTTGAGCATCTCATAGCTTCAGAACCACCTGAAAACCATCTTTCCCTTCTCCCTTTCAGGTACTCTGAGCATAAAATGGAGTGAAAGCTCAGCTCTTTCGCCCTTTGTGGGATGTTGATAGAAAAACCAGAAATGTTTTAGCTTTCAGATTGGTATTTTCACTTTAGTTCTCTGTCCCTGCTCTCATCTGCCCTTTAATTGTGTCGAAGGTTTGTTTGGAGTAGCTGTGGCTTAATACTGGAGAAGGAAATGTTCTGCATTGGCAAACCTTGCATGCAGAAAAAATCTCCTGCAACTTGGTTGTCAATTTATGTTTTGTGACTTTATTTGCAAATGCAGCTCAAGGAATAGAAACTGAGTAGTGCACATTTTGACAAATATGTCAAACTAACACTCCTTCAAGAGAGCTGATTTTGACTTTTCCGGAGCACTTTTCCAAAACTAAGAACTTAGGAGCTCAGTTCCTTTTTATTTTCTGGGTATGCAAGTTGTGCTTCTTCCCATATACTGACTTCACAAATTGTACCAAATCACACTGCCTGTTATCTGGAATAATATGGGGTGGAGAATAACATTGTTACATTTCTTATGTACTCAAAAAATGTGGGGTTTCCTCAGACTATTGATACAGGAGACCTCATGATGTTGGTAAAACTGGTAAAACCACAGTAAGCTATACTTCCAACAGCTGCCTTTTTTTGGTTGTTAGGTTGCACAGCTGGCCTTAGCTGATAGAAACGCTCTTCCCAACAGCACAAATAAAGCTATAAATCCCCACGAGAGAATTTGAGTCTGACATCTACATACACACTTAAAAATGTTCACCCATTTAAAGTAATTTCGAATTTTTAATAGAAGAAAGTATGAGTATGCTTTAATTTAACTCACAGTTCTCCACTTTCTAAGTCTACATAGGGACCCTGATGTAAGTTATCATTGAACAAGATTTGTAGCTCTCCTAAGCACACTAACATGACAACTGCATTTGCTAAGAAAGCCCAAATGCTTCTTAAATAAAACTGAAAGGAAACTGTGGCACCTCTGCTTAACAATAGCAAACAGAAAACAGTGAGAGAGCACTTGATGTTGAAAATCTAATTTTCGTCACCATGTATTTATCTGAGCTTAGTTCCCATTCTTGGCTGATAAGGAGTAACTAATCATGATTTAAGCATTTCTTCAAACCTAGCAACCTGTTGAACAGCTTCTTAATGTGCCTATCAATCATTTGGAGATAAGGATAGTTTGCACTCATAATAGCTAGTTGTAAAAATAAACAGAAGTTACTATAACTAGTTCAATCAACAATGGGATCTTTGAGGTCAGAGTGGAAATAATCAAACAGTAAGTATGAATAGGCTGTAATTTTTCTGATTAACAAATGTTTTGCTTGTCATGTGATCTTGAGAGCTGCTCTTAGCTCTTTAGAGGACTAAAATACATTTCAGAATGTATGTATTTACATTAGGGGGTTAAACAAATGTATGCACATACCAGTTATTTTCTAAAGCTATCTATTCATGTAAAGGTTTTTTTTTTATTATTTTTAATTTTAAAAAGTATCTTTGTCCTTAAGTTAAATTCTCAACTGGCCACTCTGTAAAGCATCTTTGATGAAAAACGGAAATCTAGTAACATTCAGAAAGTACAGAGGAATGCGAACTATAAATTACTGACATACAAAATAAACATATTACTCACATCTCTCCAACACAGCTGAAAATATAACAGCCAACAGGAACATATTACATCTCAGCACCAGTTGTTGATCAAAATAACAGTGTCCATATATAGCAACTAGTTGTGTGAAAAGAGTCAAAGAGCTGTGTCTGTATTACATCCAAATCAATGACATTCACAACCTGGAGACTGACGGGACATTGATCATAGTTTTATGAATCCAAAATAGATGCTCTGATCACCTTCTGGAGGCACCTGTCTTTGTCAAGTTTATATAAAGACCACAAGCCCCTCACTTTATTTTAAATTGCACCTGTGGTGCAGACCTAAAATATAAATGTAGATGATGTAGATATAGCTTTCTTCTGTCCTCATGTTGCCTGTACAAAAATACAATCTTCCTCTCTACCCTAGGGTAATCATTGCAGTGAGTTCAGACAAAGGTAGATACCTCTGTAGCTCATAGACTGTACTCATATGTGCAGACAACCTGGAAACGCGTCCTCTTAAAAGATATGAATCACAGAATCACTCAGAGAGGAAGAGATCTCGGGAGGCCTCTCATCCTATCTCCTGCCCACGGCAGGGTATGACACAAATTCAGACCAAGTTGGTAGGGCTTTTATCTGGTTATGTCTTGAAAACTTCCAAAGAGCTGTTATCTTCATAGTGATTTTATTTTTTTTTCTTTTAGCGACCCTGAATCTCCCCCCTTTTCAACTTAAGGCAACTACCTCTTGTTTTCTTTCTGCACACCACTGTGAAGGACCTCGCTCCATCTCCTTGCTGGCCTCCCTGTAGGTTCTGGGGGCTGCTGTTGGGTGCCCGAGCAGCTGCCTCTTCTCCAGACCGAACAAGCCCCGCTCCCTCACCCTCTCCTCACCATGCAAGTGCTCCAAGTGGAATTAAATTACTGATGAAAATACCTGTGTTGTCAAGAAACCACAGCATATCTGCTCTATCAGTTTGTTACTTCTAACCTTATTCATTCAATCATGAAAGCAGTGACAGACAGCCCTTGACAACTCTCTAGGATCTTACACAGTAAATTCATGTCAGCCTTTTCTAGAATACGAAGTTTGGCCTTATTTTGCAAGGCAATGAGCACTCAAAACTTCTGTGTCTAACACCTCCCAGCAGCCAGCCCTCTGTTAAATACAGCAAGGGTGTTGGCAATTTGGTTATTTCGGTATTCAAAAGGAAAAACCAGTCAGGAGGGAAGAAACTACAAAGGAGCATTCTAAAGGAAAATTTGCTTAAAGACCATGGAAAGGATGAGATTCACTGATGTCTAGGAGGAAGAGGCAGGACTTCAAATACCATGGAGTTATTCTGAAAAAAACCCACCTCTGTGGAACAGTTGATGGTGTGGAACTCACTCAATTTACCATACAAGATCTGAACTGGTTTTGTTTAAGGAAAAAAGATGTTCTGAATGAGATGCTGTGACTACTTATCCATCAGTTACTTTGATCTCTTTTGAGTCATCTCTTTTAATTTGAACACAACATAAGAATACAGCAATAGCAGCTTCTTTAGGACTTGATTAAAGAAAACAGAATATAACAAAGAAATGAGCAAATCTTCAGCATTGCAGACAGTTTAGCTGGGACATGTCTTTTCAAACAATGATCCAGTTTTTACTTAGTGGTCTTGGGTGGAGAATCCTCTTGACCCCTTTGTAGATTGTTCCACTGGTGTGTCTATTCTCTGAACACAGGGGTTAGTGCAAATGTGTTCATTCAAAGGGTCCAAACCAGGTATTTAGATGAATTTTTGAAGTTATTGTGGGAGTGTATGGATGTCTGTTTGATTTAAGCCCAAGTCTATCACTATACACTTTGATTTTGTCTCATAAACTTAATAAGACCTATAAGTAAATTGAGTGGGAAATAATGAATATTCTACTGAGGACATCCATATATACAAACCATTGGCTTTAAATAATGAGACCTTTGGAAACCATGCTGAGTAAATCAAGTCACTCAGGTCTCCAGTAATGTAATTCTAAAAAATGTCTTCCCTCAAGTAAATGGCATAATGAGAAATCTTGCATTATTCTGACTTGATAAAAGTTCATTTTTATTCGCTTCTGAGACTGCAATAAGGGCTTATTTGTGGTGCCAGCAATGGCTGCAGAGCAACAGTTCTTATTTTAGTGTAACAGACAACCACCCGTGATGTTTGCAATCGTATCAATTGCAAGTTTAAAAGTTTAAAGCTTTCCCATAAATGCTGGTCATGAGGAAATGGATTAAAGAAATAAAATATAGAACTTGTTGAACTTGTATCTATTTTAAACTGAGAGGATTATATCTGACAAAGCCTTTTGTTTTAAAGTAGCCATCTCAACATCAGCTAGAACAGATTGGGTTACTTAAAGGGCCACTGACAACTCCAGAGAAACAAACCCTTAAGACAGGATCCTTCAGCATCTGAACTGTGTGCTGTATATCATCTGCTGCTTTTGTTCATTCCTTGCTCTCATCCCATTGCCTTTACAAGTCTGTGATTCAATCAAAGAAGACATGGAATAAGAAGGAGGGAGAAATTGCCTACCTATCATTTCCACCCTGGTTAGTGAGTTTCCCACTGGAGTACAGAGTGGGGCAGCCTAGGGAGGGATGCCGTGCAGCCCAGACCTGTGCTGCTGGGAGGCACGTGGCTGGGCCATGGAGACCTTCTGTACCACTGAAAACATGGGGGGACAATTTAAGAAATCAAACTACAGTTAAACTAACATTTAAAAAATTATTTTGATGGGGAAAAAGTGGGTGTTCTTGAAATCATTGTCTCAGCAAAGGCCACAAAACTGAGAGTATATCAGTTAATGAACAAGATTATGCAATCTGGCTGGTTATTTCGCCTTTCAAACATCTCCTCCTGCTAAGAGAGGTCCTCACTGATGTAGGCTGTGTCTATGCAAGCTGAGGGCTCGAGTCAGGTGTGTGAGTTTATGTGTTTGATGAGCGTTTTGTGTTTGGTGAGATTAAATTTCTCATGGCAAACAGGGCAATTGCATGGGGCTGGCTGATAGGACAGGGGTATGACAGATGTTTTGGAGGCCATGTGAGATACTCTGTAAGTATCTTGTGTGAAGTGTGAAGACCAGAGTCCAGGCAAGTGAATTGAGGCCTAAATTACAGTCTGAAGGGGTGGGATTCAGCTCTAAGTTGTAGACACCTAAGCTTAGGTCTCATTGCAGGGACAACATGGGAGCCAAGTGCCTGAGAAACCAGCAGGGTCAGTGGAGTTTTAGCCAACACAGTTAGTGGGGACCAGAGCTATGTGGTAGGTCTTCCAAACATGATAGATAGTGGCATATTCATGCTACGAGCTGAATAGCTTTTTGAACCCCAGACAATGGAGGGTATACTCCAGTTTTTATAGATGAGTGGTTATACAGTTTTGAATGAACTGCCTGGGATGACACTGAATATTAGGAAAAAAATGTATAAAGCCAAGACTTATCTACAATTTTCTATGCAGGGAGCTGAACAAATCTGAGGCAATCTCTGTTTTTTAATGAGGTGAAGCCGAACTATTAATTTCATGTTTTTGTGACATGTAGATGGCACCAGAAGAAAGTATCTTCTTTTTTTTTCTTTTTAACTAAAATCTAGTTACTCATAGTAAGGACCCATTCAGTGTCTAAGTCCTGCACAGCAGCTGGGTGTCCCATTCCCCTGTTTCCCTCCACAGGACTCACTGTGGTGTGCATCCAGCTCAAGTTCTCACTGCTGGACAGTAGCACTGATTTATTGGAGAGGGAAAGAAATGTCCAAGTCCTGGTCTTCTTCTTCCCTGCTGGTTGCCCAAGTTCTCTGTGGAACAGAAAGCCACATCTTTTTGCTGGTCCCTTTCCTTATATGAAAGGAAATAGCTGGGTTTGCCAGGGAATGGACTGGTCTGACAGCTGAAATCAAATGAAAAAACAAAAAGCCTTTAACTTCTGTTTTCAGAATCTTGGGCCCTACTTATTGTTATTTTCTCCCTTGTTGAAAGTCAGTCTTCCTATACAGGAGGCAATACAGTTAATAGAATTTTTATTTTGGTAACAAAATTTATCTTTTTCCTTGGAAAAGAAAGAAAAAAGGAAAGCTTCCAAACCATATTCTTACTTAATGTAGACTTCTGGGTTTTCTGCTTTGCCAACTCAGTCAAGACAAAAAGGAACCAAATGGAGTCTTTCAGCTTATTCGTGTCTTGTGGTCTTATCCATGAATGCTTGGGTTGTGTCCCTGGCATCTGGATTTCCAAATTTCTTCCTCTTCAAGCTCTGCCACAGGGTCAGTTTTGCATGGGTGCCTTCTATGCAATGCCTTCAGGCAGTCATGGCAGAGGTGTCGTCAAGGTTAGCTGTCAGACTATGATTCCCAGGAAAAACCAAAAGAAACAACTGATCAGTGAATTTATCAAAAGACAAAAGGCAGTTTATTTAAATGATTCATCTGCAGGGCATCTGCAGGGCACAGATATCCAGGGCATGTTGAAAGCCAAGTTTTTACATCTCTGTGCTTGATGAAGATGTGTCTGAACCATTTTCAGAAATAAGCATAAAAATTGACCAGTTGACCAATTTCATGTTTCAATTTCACTTTAAGGACTAGGAGTTCATAGTCTTATATAACATTGTGTTACTATGGTGACAGGCTCCTTAAAATATCTATAAAACATGAAATTGATTGTCTGATTACAATAAGAAGACGTCAGTTTTTCTTTTGCAAACTGTGAAACACAAACATTCTCCTACTATCTTACTACTTTTTCTGGGTTTTGTGGTTGCACACAGAGGTAGCAAAAGGGCTTGTGCTGTCATCTAGATACTAAACAAATTCAGGGTAAAAAAGATTATATGTAAAATTTTATATGTAGATTTGACAGGAATAACAGCATATTTTAGAAAAACTCAGGCACTCTGTGTTGTCAGAAGACGGTTCTAATAATTTTATCCCACATGAAGAATACGGGAGATGCTCAAGGAGTACCCAAGGGTTTCCTGATTTTTTAAAGAAGTGCTGACATCCTCAGCTTTAAGAATAAAGTGTGCATGTGTATATACCTTCAAAGACACTAATTTGTCTCAATAACACAATTGTTTCCATACATTCTGGTCATATTGGTCCCTAGGAAGAGAGACACCCAGTCCCCCCCACCTGCATGACCTGGGAAAGACCTTGTCTAGGCAGCCGATTGCTCAGGAGGCTGTGGCATATCCACAACTGGGGCCAGCTACTGCTCTGCTCTAAGAAACTGATGAGAGTATGGGTGGCACATCAGCAGTAGCATCTAATGATAGATTGGCTTTCCTGGAGTAGTGGCTTGGGACAGGTTGTGGCTGTTCTCTGCAATTTTTCTGTTGCTTTGCTGTATACAGCTGCAGGTTCTCTATTAAAAAACACTGTGTTTTGACAAAATGTCTCAGCAGAAATCAATTACTTGGGACCTGTGTATGAATCCACATATCTTTCTTTTGATAAAATCAACTTTGGAAACAATTTTCTCACAGGCTTTAACTGCAGATATATCAAAAATCTTACTGCAGCCCACACAGTTCAGTGAAATGAACTGCATTAGAACCAACCGAACTATTATCCTGGCTTGCCCTAGTCTTATTTAGATAAGAAGAGATGTGAAAAATGTGCAAAATGTATGAAACAAGACCAAAAGATAGAGTCAAACATCTGCCTTTATTCTAAATCTTCCCACTTCTAAATTTAAATTAGTATTTCCAAAATACATTTTTGAATACATTTCTTATTTAAAGTAAAGAAAAATCCCCTGTATGGATAGGCTTCAAAACTCCCTAATTATTTCTGAGTCTTGTTATAGTCTGTCAGATAATTGTTTGATCTTCCACTCTTTTAAGTCAACGTCAGAACTCTTACTGAGTTTAATGGGTTTAGAACTCAGACTGAAGTAGGGAATTTTAAAAATACAGACTCTTGGCACCAGGTATGATAACATTTTTGAAGGTGTATATTATTGAAAAGGTTTTTTTAGCAAGCAGCAGAATTAATTTCTTTGAAGTTTTACAGTCTATTTGGCATATGAAAGTACAACAAGCACGCAGGATGTTTGCCCATTGAGGACTCTTGGAAAGTTTTAAATTATGAAAATTCCAAATGCTGTAAATGATGGTTGAAACCCTTGTTTGTTTTCATGGTTCCAAATATCCAGATTTTTCACAAAAATTAGTGCACAGTTCCCTCCTGAGTACAGAGCTGCATCTGTGTTGTGGTGACAGCTCCATTCTTTATCCCTTCTCTGAGTTCAGACTTCAGTTCTTTGTTGTTTTGAGAACTTATTTTTCTAAGTGCAACTGGCTGAGTGGATTTTGAAACATAACTTTCAGCAGAAGTAGTCAAGAACTGCCTTTGCATCGGTATCTTGCCGTAGCAATGGATGACTTTTTCCCTCACCAGACCTGAAATCAAATTTACAGACAGAACCTGCAAGGGGCTTTGTATCCTTGCAGTTGCCTCCTTGGTAGCTTATGATAGCCTGCAAAAGGAGGTGGTTGTTGTACTTCGTGGGTCTGTCTACTTTAGCTACTGGCAGTGTGGGTGCAGGGTACCTCCAAGAGGGGGAAAGCATGTCTTCCCTGTGTCCTGCAGCAGGATTCTGCCAGCAACCTACGGAGAGTTGCGGCGGGGCAGGGGGCTGTGCATTGCATTGCCTACTGGGTACAGATGCTCATAGAACCAAGGTGGTCCACATCAAATCAAACACTGCTCCTCCTTTTTCTTGCACCTCACCAGCTGGTAATATGAATGCCCACAATGTGGTAACTCACTTGAGAAATAGGGCATGTGGCTGGTCTATCTGTCTGCTAGTGTTTAATTTATCTCTTTAGCTCAATGGGGCAAAGATCTTATCCCCTTCCATGGAGAAAATCCTGTGGGGTTGTCAGTTGAGCAACTTCAGTGCTCATTTAGTTCTCTCACAAATTACACATCTTACTGGACCAAGACATTAACACTTGCCATGAGGAGATCCCAAGTCAAAAACATGGACAGATCCAGCACAATATTCATCAACACACCAAAGAATAAATAGTGCCTAAAATGGATTGCAGAATCATGTACTATATCTGAATTTATTCCTGAAGTAGAGTATGAGGTGCTATTACAGTCAGGATAGTGCTGTGGCTTGTATGTTAACTGAAACCCTGTGCAAATTATTAAAGAAAGCTTAAAATTGCATTGAGCAAATTAGACTTGCTTAGTTTCCAGGAAAACAGTTTTAATGGAAGGTGTGTCTTTAGAAAAAGGAATCTGAACTGGAATCCTTGGATGTGAAATGGCAGCTCATCAAACTGCAAGCAGGAATGAGGGACATGGTCAAGGCTTGGTGGTGAGACTATGCTGGTGTGTGCTGGAAATTGAGTCCAGGAATCTAAGCTTTTTACTGCTGAAATCACTAAGATAACTGACCTTAGTTTTCGGTTTGTTTTGATGGGGTTTTTTTCTTGAAAAAAAAAGAAGGCAATTAAAATCTCTTTGCTAAAATTTTTGTATGCCAAACTTCAACCTGGGACTGATTTGCCTGGTCAGAGGGAAGCTGCAGTACATGCCCCCTGATAATGGAAATATCAAACTGCATGACAGGCCCTCCCATGGAGAGGGCAGAATCGGAAGGTGCGCGTTGTTTGGAACAGGAGGATACCTAACATGTCTATGTGGCACAAAGCACCGCTTTGCAAAGCTACCTCTAAATGAGTCGGAAATAGTCTATCTTCATGCAGTTTTCTCCTCGGGCTAGTGAACTCTGCCTCTTGGCAGGGCTAGTTAACCCATGTGAAGGGCTGTGCTAATACAGCTAAATTGTGTTTGTTACCCACATTACAAGGTTTCAGGTCAGGTTGGCTATCTCTGCATTCAACTGCAGCTCGGCAGTGCCAAGTGCATCAAAATCCCTGCAAATGTGAGTCTCTGAGCTTGGCTCCGCCCATCCTCCCCAGAGCAAGTTCTTATTGCAGGCAGTGGGAATTCAGCCCCAGGAGCCCATGACTGGGCCTTTAAACATTCAAGACCAACATTTTGAATAATTGACTCTCTAGTTTGCCTCAGGATATTATGATACTTTTCAAAGACTGGTTCCAATATAGCAATAAGCCACAACAACGTGTGTGTTAGTATGAGATCGGTGCATGCCTCCAGTGCATTGGCATGGAGCCTTTACCACCCAAGAAGTATTCCCGAAGTGATCCAAAGCCTACTGAAATCTGGGGAAAACTTTCTATTGACTTCTGTGGGCTTTGGATCAGTCCCAGAGATTCCCATGCCTCATATGAGGACTGTTTACATGAAATAATCATTAGCTAAAATATACAAACAATTCATGGAACAAGGACCAGCACCTAGGACTCTTCTCCTTTGTAATGGATGCAGAGTCATATCCTTTCTTGTTTTCTCTCTCTCTGGGTCTCAGTGTTTGTTTTTGCTGCAGTCTGGCAACTTCAACACAGTGGTGGCTGGAGCACTCCCTGGGGACTTGGAAGCTGAACCACTCCAGATAGGAAACTACCATAGGCTCCATATTTCTTCCATGTTCTTCAGGAACGCCCTAACTGCTAAGTTGTTGTATACAAAGCAGTTGTTGTCAGCTCTTCCATTGTCTAGGTTTTACAAAATGTGGTACGAGCCACTCTTTTGTCTATCTAGGTCTTTTAAGTTAGTGCCTTTGGCAGTGACATCTGGGTACATAATTAGTTTTGCTTATCCTCCTGTTGAAGACAAATAGAGATGGAAACCTCCAAATAAAAGCTCCCAGATTCAGGGTTATCAAGAGGACTTATTCAGGTATTACTCTGGCACCAGCATTTTTTTATTGTGGAATGGGAGCTTCTTGGTGAGTAAACTTTGATAATTGGTTCTGAAAAGGTTGTAGAGGTGATGATAAGATCTGAGGTTACAGGAATGTGCTAGCTCTTTGGTGATCGTACAAGTAGAGTGGTATTTCCACAGCCAGATTAGTTAAAATATCCCAGTAGGGAAGGAATTTAAATGCTCACAATTCTTTAATCAGTATCCCCACAGAATAATAAATTAATACATTTATTTCTGAGATAAAGATGAGGGATTTTTTCAAATCATTTAATCTACAGGCATATTGATTAATGTATTAATGGAGAAGCAATAATCTAATGAAGCATTTAGGTAATGTGTTGTTAACAATGAATGTGCTGTTAATAATAGTTAATGTATACTGTTTCGTTAAATGTACACTCATTAATCAAAACAGAGCAAGCCACGACAGTGCTAAGTATTGCTCTATCAGTGTATTGTTAGCTTGGACAGTGCTGTTAATTATAGGCCAGATGTTGATAATCTTTCTCAGCTCAAGGAGTTACTTGTCCCATCAATAGCCTCAGGGGATATTTCTACATTCACTCTGAGATGCTCCCTGAGGCTGCTCCCAAGACCACATGCACTGAGTCTGCCTCTCCACCAGTAAATTAAATGGTGCCAGGGCACTGGAACTTAAGTCATCAGAGCAGTTGCTGACATGATTTTGGCCTGGGCCACCAAGAACTTCCCGAAACAATTCCCTGGCACGACTGGGGACACAGCAGAGGCCAGAGACTGTTCCCTGGTGGCCATACGAGTCTGGCCACCCTGGTTTGGGAAGTAAGAGAATTTAATACTAATGGCATGGTACACTGTGAGTTGGCCAGTTTTGATGCTGGAGAATGGTCCCATGCAAGTGTCATTCATTAGTGTAAGTGCAGCTGGGCTGCACAAAGAGCAAAATCTGCAAGCACAGCCCCAGCTGTGGCTGAAATCAATCTTTGCAGAGTCCCAGAGACTCACGCTCAGCTCACGAGCCTGTGGTGCACCCCACAGGCCCCCATCCCAAAGACAGCTCTGCCAGGAACACGAGTACAAGCAGGAACTGGGGGCATCAAGGGCAACCCTCTTCCCCCAATACATGGGCATCCCTGTGGGTTCTAGTAGGTGCTTCTGCAGTGCTACAGGTACTGCTAGTTGCCTGCAAGCAGTTTTCCTTTCTATTTGTTGCAAACAATGGATTATAGACGTTCAGGTACTTGAAACACCTATGGAGGCCCTTCAAATAAGGACACAGGTGCATCTGTGGCACTCTCTTGTAGTTTACACGGATATTGACTGCTAGTCCAGTCTGGTGTGTTCAGTGTGCTCACTCGTCTGTGAAAAGTCACTTGTGACCATAGTGTTCTGCAAAACTGAGCCTGAGGTAACCAAACCAAATATTGTCTCTTACTTCAAGCAGTAGATACATATATACAGATATATTGCTGACTTGGAGCAATTGTTGATAGAGCAAGTTCTGATGCTGCAGTTAAATTGCGCTGAGTCATTAATCAGTGGTCCTACTTTATTGTTTTTGACATCACTTTCTACAGGTTGAAGAAGTTTACCTTTACAAGAAGCAGAAAGCTGACAGATATAGTAGATAATTCTGTTATGCCTGTTTAGAAATGATTAATGCTAAACTTTTGAACAGGTCTGCCTTGAAAAGGAAATGTCACCTGTTCAAATGCAGCTTTGTATGTTCTCCTGTGGTAATGTATTCAGTGCTTATCAACATGCTGATCTGCTGCTAGTTTCAGGGAGTAAATGTGAGTTTCAGCAAGTGAAGCCTGATCCTGCAGGTGCATGTTTAGGCAAAACTACCATTAATTTTAATGAGAGTTTGTCTTATTCAAAAGTGCCCGATGAAGCCAGCGAGTGGGTAAAGAAATACGTGAGCACAAGGGTGGGTTTTTGTTGCCCAAAATACATTGATGTGCCTTTGAGACTTCCACTCCAGAGTGTTTGGAGTTTGCTTGAATTTTTCATGCAAAACCAATCATTGGAACATTTTTATGTTTTATTAAATTCTCATTTTATTTCACTCCCTTCCGGCTGCTTAATAAAGAGTTTCCAGCTGTTTGTATTTCCACTTGGTAGATAAAGTAGACTCTTATTTTGCAAAGCACTCAGGAACATTTATAACTTCAAGTGTGTGAATGGTATCTTCTGAACTCGATTAACTATCAGTGGGCTTGAAAATAGTGACTAAAAATATAGATGCAGGGCAATGGGATTTTTAAAGGTGTTTAAACATGTTCATCACTTGCTTTGTAATGATTTCTTTAGTACTCCATGTAGTAATTAGAGAATAACAACTGCAGAGCCCACTTGTACGGTAATGTATTTCAACAAATTGCAGTTTCTGTATTAAGGAGAATTAGGAAAAACAGGTTGAATTTAACAGGAGTGCAAGAAATAAAGAGAGAGCAAATGGTAGCAATACATGAATGTCATTTCCTCTCCAGAGTTATGTTAACCATCTACAGGTTTGTTACCACACCACCTCTCAGATGTACTAGGATCCCAATCTTTCTGGTACTAAGCAAAATAAGAACTCTTATGATCTATCACATTGTTTGAAGAACTCCAACTGTTTCTTCTCTTCATGATTTGCCCATGAGCTGTTCACGTTTTCCATGAATTTGTCCATTGTTTGGATTTGTATGAAATTTATTTTCTGGGAAAAGCCTATTAATTAACTAACCAAGGAACCAAAGATTGGGGCCAAAGGGCCAGATTTTCAAGCAATCACTAGGGAGAGTTCTGTTTATACATATTTCATGGGAGGGGTTATAATTTCAAAAATAATTGTGGTGGTTTGGAATTTGTAAATGCTTTGGGTGGATATTGTTACATACTAAGTTTTTGAAGTAACTAACATTCAAAAGACATTCTTAGTCATTTAACTATTCAGTATTTGAGCTTCTCCTTAGAAAGTAGTTTGACAAATACCAACACCATGGAAACTGTAATATTTATGTACTGATCGAATACAAATAGAACATTTCCCCAACCACTTATCTCTGTACAGGGTAGACAGTTCCTCATTCCAGATCTGTCCCTCTGTCTGTCTATCTATCTATCTATCTATCCATATTAACCTTGCCATATTCAATTCTTAATGCATATTACGAGAATTGTCTCAATAAAATTTTTGTTCTACACGTTCTGTCATTGATCTGTTTGTATATCTATAATGCATTGATAATCCATTTGATCCTTCAGGTTTGTCACAGCTGAAACTGCAATTCAGTATGTCTCCTTTTCTCTGCTGTAAAGCTGCCTGCAGACCTTATAGGGCCAGTGGATGAAAGAGCCACTGGACTTTAGTACCTCCCGTGTCACTGCGCAGAGAAAATTCAGCAGGAAATGGAAGGCTTTTGGTAGAATTTTTTTTCTGGTTATTTTCTTCCTTGTCATGTGCCCTACTACAGTAATGTAGAAAGACACAGCTCTTCTCAGCTGCAAGAAGGATGCACTCTCCACCTGGCTTTTCCTATCATCCTTGTCCCTCGTGATAAAACAGCACCATGGCCACTGTTGGAGACTTTCCACTGCTCTCCTGCAAAAGCCCACAGGACTCCCAGGGTATGCAAGTAACAGTCTGGTTCACCTCCCGTCCCCATGTAACACTGAGTGGAGCTGCACACCCTGTCTGAAAAATAGAAATCATTACGTGATCACAAATCACTAACTGGTCATGCACCATACACAAGCATAAATTATTATCAAATTTAAATTATTTATCAGGTTAAAATGTACTGCCTTTCACTGCACACAGAAATAAAAGAGTCTTTTCAAAAAAAAACCGCAAAAAATCCTTCTACTGCATGAATTGCCAGGTCCTGAAATGTCATTCCTGACACTGATTAAAGTAAAAACTACAAAATAGTGGTTGTTTGATGACAACCTCTATAATGATGCCCAAGGTTTTTGTTTCTTCGCTTGTTCTGTGTACCAATATGGACCTAGTGTAAACAGAAACAAGAGCTTTCATTGCCTTGTATTCAAGCAGCTGCAATAAAAACTCCTAATGGAAGAGGAGGAAAGAAGAGAGAAAAGATCAAATGCCCTAAAAGATATTTACACAACATAAGAGTTTTCTAGCCATGAGAAACTATTCTGAGGTTACATACAGGGAGTGAAGAAAGAAACTGCACTTTCAGAAAACTTAGTGACAAGAATAGGTGGGAAAACAATTACGTTGCATGACTAACCTCTTTGTACAGACACATTATATGGCAAATGCCAAAGCAAACAGTTTATAAGTGAAGCATTGCTGTCTGATCAGAAGTATTTATAAATGCCTGTAGTATGAGTGTGTTTAGTGTACTTTTTCTTTTTTATGATGCAAAGTTCATTAAATCGCTGATAGAAAAGTTCAGGCATTTATTTTAAAAATTGTTTTACTTTAGGATTTTGTTTAGAATTTAAGGATAACTTCATGTTTCAGCATGAAAATATTATTGTAATTTGCCCTTTCCTTCTTGGAGTGGATAACTAACCTACTGAAGGGTGGGGGAACAGTGGATAAATATTTGGTGAGAATTTTCTGACACCGTATTTCATGATGTTGTGAGCAAGGTAATGAAAAACAGCCTACAGGAAATAATTGGGCAGAAGGACAGCCTGAAACATCTTTCTTAAAGAGTAAGCATTCACTGCAAAATTGTGAAGTCCTTGAGTCGGGTCCTTGCAGACTTTTATCTTCATCCCAGCCTTAATCTGACTTTTCATGGAGGGTCCAGACAGCAGGCTAGAGAGCAAACACACGCACATGCACACCCTCTCACAGTTAATTAGCAGATGGCACCAATAGGATGATGCTCCAAGCACGTTGGAGATCTTCACAGATCAAAAGGGCAAAGTGGGGGAATGGCCTGAAATTCACAGAGAGAAACTAAGCAGGGGGAAGAGGAGAGAACTGCAGTTTAGAAGGAAAAATCAAACACACAAATAAAATAGAGATTAATGAGAGTTACAGCAGCACAACAAGAAAGGATTACTATGAAGCACAAGCAAAGTGATCAATTTGAGGCTGTTGTGAACAAGAAAAATTCAGCATTATGTGATTGAGAACATCATCTGTAAGAGATAGGAAGTGACTGCTTAGCTCTGTTTGGCATTGATGAAACCTCAGCTGGAAGATTCTACCCTCTTTTGGGTGCTGCACTTGAACAAGGATATAGGCAAACTCCAGGAGAGGGTAAAAGCAGAGGAAGAGGTTTAGAAAACAGGACATACAAAAGAAGAGCGACAGAAAGAGAATTACTTGGTCTAAAAGGGAAAGACTGAAGAGGGGATGCAAAAGTCTGCTACAGTAAGGAGATTACCATTAAAAGATAGATTCTCTTGAGGGAATTGAAAATCTCCTTTTTTGGATGGGCTAGAAAAATGTCTGTAGGGGTGATTTGGGAACACAGAAACCTCTTAAGGTCATTTCCAGCCTTATTCTTTGCATTCATTGACCCACCACATAAAACTGAAATCAAACATCTAATTTAAAATTGATTATTAGGAGACTTCTTGGAGTGGTATATTTTTAACATGGCACCCTACTACTTTTTGTCTACAGAAAGAAAATCTCGTCGTTCTGATGTCAGTGTTTTCTTATTACTTGATGATTTTCATGAACAGTCAGGAATATTCATATTGAAGCTTTAAATTTTCTAAATCAGAATCATGTTTCAAAGGGTTTTGCTGTAGTGTTGTGGAAATTTATTAGATGGCAAATACCCCTTTCATCTGTTTCCTTCCAAATAGTTAATCCCAAAGGGTAAAGTTTTAACCTCTCTCTCAGAACAATTGTAACATTTTTATTTAATGTACATACTGACATTTAGTTTTAAAATACATGTTTCCAATTGCTTTTTATTTTTCTAGATTCTCATTTCCAAGCCCTTTCTCAGTATTTTTTAATGACACTAGGGATGTTCATTTGTATCACTTTGCATTGTTTTTTGTTTCAGAGCACTTGTCCTTTACAAATATACCTACCTATAAGTACTGACCTCTGGATGTTGTCCTCAGTATACTCAATGAGAAAAGTTTGTGAGAATAATTGGCTTTTTTGTTATCTCAGTAACATCTTGTTACTGTATCATGAATGACATGAATGTCTTGAATTGAGAAGAAAATGTGCTGCACAGATTTCAAGTTGCATTTAGCATTCTGCTTAAAAGAAAGCCAAAATGCTTCATTTTTTTTTGCATCAGAGAAAATGGAGAAGCAGTTTTCCTTTAGAAGAAAAGTTGTGAATGTGACAATAATTTAAAAAATATTTTTTCTTAAATCCACACTTCTTTCAGCAAAAGAACTTGAGTCCTGTCAATAGCATTCATTACGAGATCCATTTGTTAGCAAAGAGACACACATAAATTAATGGCTGACAGAGTACAAGGTTGTGCTCACTGTAATAGTAAAGCAGGCTCTGTTGTGTGGAGAGTGAGGTAATAGACCGTCGGCTTTAAGGCACGTAAAGGATCAGACATTGCTGCAGCTGATGCGAGGGATGTATCATCTGTACAGATTCATGAACAGCAGAGATTCTGTAGTCACAGGATGGGAATTTTTTTTAACCTAGGATTTAGTTGGGGGTTTAGTGCATTCTTTGTGGGCTGCACATCAGTGCACACAAAAGGCTTCTCCTATAATAACTGCAATACAATTAGTATTCACCTTCTGTGCAGTTGTGAGATGTCTGTGTTCACCTTCCTCCCACAGGGGTGGCTGCAGGTTGTCTGGAACAGAGCTCCAGCCCCAGCCCAGCCCATAGGCCATGGATGCCTGGCCCAACCGTAAAAGGAAATGTTTTCCTGTAGGGACATGGCAGCGGAGAAAGTGTTGCGGCCCTGGGGCATGAGTGAGGCAGGCGCCTGGCAGCACAGCTGTCAGGTCTCTGAGGCATGAAGTCACTGAAGCCACCCCACAGCTGTCACAGCCACCGATAAGTTCTGCGTCTCTGCTGCCTAATGCCATCAGCAGGCCTGCATGGGATGCCCAGCAAGGTTGCCAGGTATTCCATGGAGATTCTCTCTCCAGAAACCCAAAGCTGACTCTTTCTTGGTAAGAGTTCATGGGCAGTTCCACACAGCTGCAGGGATCTCAGGAGACCTGCTTGTTATTCCAGCCTGTTCACCTGGGAAGGTGTGTGTACATCAAGGGTGCTCCTCCTGTGGTTATTTTCCCTTTGAGGCGAAGGTGAGGGAGGTGAAATTATTTGCCTGGTATATATTTCTTTGTGGTAATGGGCAAACACCTTTTTCTTGCTGTTGGCTTCCCTTGATTGAACCTGCAAAGCCACACATCTTTGCTATGTATTTACCCAGCCTGTAGGGCACCATATTCTGGTTTCATTCTTCAGGTTTCCTTGAAGCCAGTGAAGCAGGACTGGCTCTTGGAAGTGCAGAGGCTGGGATACAACCCATATTTACACCGTGTTGTGCTGTAACTGTCCAGGTTATGTCAAAGGATGCATTAGGACCAACACAGACAATAACTCACTTCTCTCACTTCTAAAATCAGCAAGACACATTTTTTTTATTGCATGGATTTTTATCCCGTTGTAAATCCCAAATTTTTAGGAACTTATTTCTGTTAATGATTTGAAGTCAAGTCTTGCCATACAATGGAGTTGAGTAAAGGGAAATAAATGATTCTTACTTTATCATGTCTGCTTGAAAATTAGCAGAGATTCTCCACTACTTTCAAATCAGACTAAAACTTTCCTGAAACAAGGCAGAAGACTATGATCAGATCTGAACAAAATACAGAGAGATATGTACTCTGTGCTTGCAGCTGTCTAAACAGCTTCAAGCACAAGAGTATAGAAATGTACTCTAGTATAGAATATAGAAATTCTTTACTATAAAGGTGGTCAGGCACTGGAACAGGTTGCACAGAGAGGTTGTGGACTCCCCATTCCTGGAGGTGTTCAAGACCAGGCTGGGGGGTTGAAACTAGATGACATTTGAGGTGCCTTCCAGCACAAACCATAGTACAATTCTACTGGAATACCTCACTGGTGTAAAAGTGGTCTACTTCCAGGTCTATGGCCAGTTTAGACAGGCCTCTTCCTGGTGTGTCCCTATTTTTGAAAACGTGGAAATCCCATGTGTAGTGACAGAACTGTCCCAGCAGAAATGCAGAACAGAGACCAAGCCCTGGTTGTTCAGGTGACTCCAGTGTTGCATTGAGGACATGTTGAGGAAAAGATCAGCTCTGAACAAAAGGAGAATGAGCTTGACGTGAAGGACGGAAGGGTTGAGCAAAATATTAAAACAAGGACCAAAACCTCTCACATATGCATTCAGAGTCAAGAATAAAAAATTTCTGGGACAAAGCACTGACAAAACATGAACAGTCAAACATCCTGCATAATTGAGAGGCAAGCAAACCTTCTTGCTCCCTGTCTGATGTATACAACATATTCTTCCTACTATTACAACAACATGCTGTGTCTCATAATTTGTGTACTTCATTCTCCTTTTCCTGATCCTTCCAGCAGAGCCATGTTTTCCACGCTTACACTGTCTCGTGGACACAGCATTATTATTATTTCTGTGGCACCAATTGCCTCAGCTGTGACAACCTCTACATTGCTGGAGTCCTTCTGTCATTTTCTAGAGAAGCATTTTAATTATTGTCATCAAGAAGAAAGTCAGATGAACTCTTGAAACTGGTGATCTTTGAACTGTGATACCTCATGCCTCTGAGATAGCTCTGGAAGGTGAAGGTAAATTTAGGAAAGAGAATCAGCCTCTTATTTCCTAATTTGTATTCCAGATGCATCTACTTGTTTATCATAACACTTTTAGTATACAGCAAAGAATTATGATGGTGAGTCTGTCCACCGGTGTTTCACTGAGGGCTGGTTACACATATGATGCTGATTCCTTTTTGTTGTCAATTGCTAAACTGAAGCAAGTCTCTGGTAAAGAAAAGCATAAATATCTTCCAATATAGGTATTTGCCACTGGAATCTGGAAGGAGAATGAGTTTGGTTCATGCCAGCTTTCCCCCAAACAGGTAAGTGTGTATGTACACCTTGGACAGACAGCTGGTATCAACTTCATTTCCAGAATCAGTGTGCTGTGAAGTAGGTCTACAACATTATAGCTCTACTATAGTGAATTGCACCACATTATGGCTTCACTATAATGAACTGAACCAAGTCAAGCCCTGGTTGCTCCTTTTTTTGGGAGGGCCTCAGTGGAAGTTACTGTGGGTGCACTTACTGGGAAATGCTTTTTGGCCCAATGTGCTTGCAGTCCATGTGCCACAGTCCAAGCACCCACAAGTGGCTTCAATGCTTAGGTAGTCCAATGTTTCCAGAAAAATGAAAAGAAACACAAACTGCCTGCTTGACTGTAGTTAAGACATCATCCCTTTAGTAGCAACCATTTTGATTATGAAGCAATGATCATGCTTATTAATGTTATTACACTACAGACAATGAAGTCTAATTCTTATCTTATGAATAATTTCATGTACTGACACAGCTCTGGTTCTTGTTATCTGTTAAAGCCCCTTCTGTTTTAGATCCTCTTGCAAGACCTCCTCTACCCCAGACCTCTCTTCTTCCCCTTTTTATTTTTTTTTTTTTAAATCTCTCACATTTGGAACCCGCTCTGTTTCTTGTCCCCTGTCAATTTTGATAGAAACTCTCTCTCTATAACAGCTCTGTGGCTGGACCTTGGACTGGGGAAGGCTGCCTCTCTCTCCTCATCATGACTTGTCTGGCTATGACACGTGTACAAAAACATCTCTCCAAGGGGTTGTGTTGATTGCCTCATTTGAGTAACCCATGCACTACTTATCAAAAGATATGTAACAGTAAAAAAAGATGCCAGAAGTCTCCATCTGAGCCTTAGTCTTTCCTTGTGTGTTTTTCACTTGTTCCTCTCAGTCCTGTTGCCCTTCTCTTCTACTAGAAGACACAGACACCCAGCAACTGCTGCTTGTCTCCAACTCTTTCTACTGCAGGCTACCTTTTAGCAAGTTTTAAGTTTCTTTGATCCTGACCTTGGAAACATCCATCTGTGGCCTACCTGGAGCCAGATGGCAGACACTTCACTGTTAACAGTCCCTGTTCTGAAAGACTCCTAGGTATTGTCTCTGAAAATATTGATCTTTGTCATGATTCCATTTAATATTTGTTTTTAACAGTCTTCTTTAATTTTGTATAATTGAAGAAAAATATTCAAACAGATAAAATGAGGTACCAATGATAGTCATGGAAATTGCAGATATATCTCATTCTTTACAACAATCAAATGAATATGAAGTGTTTCACACACTGTAACCTTGCAAGCTGGATATTACGCAAGTAAAAATAAATGCACACACCCATAAAACCAGTAAAACTGGCTGTTGCAGCTACACATAGTTCCTTGTGTTCATTAAAATTCTATCTTTATTGAGTTTATCTAGATTGGCATGCAGATCAAAGTGAAAATGTAATAAATAAAAGAATATACATAATGGAATCCATGGAAAGAAGCTATTCAGAAGATAATTCCAGTAGGTGAATTGCAATGAAGTTTTAAAAACAACAGAGCAGAAGCATTTGAAACATAACACGTCATACAGTGTTGAAGGGCCGGATCCTGAGGCCATTACTCACATGCGTAGACACACTGACTTCAAAAGAATTACTCACTATGAGTAAAGACATTTGGAATACGACTAAACAACAGAGCACTGGCTCCTTCGGTGCAGCTGTGTAGCTGAACAACATCTCTGTGTGAGCGTGATCCTGCCATTGATACCCAGCTCAGTCCATAATGGCAGCTCCAAAACCCCTCAGGAATGTGGTAAGCACCTGCGTAAGCCAGAGGATCCTTGACCAAATGGAAAGTGGGAACACAAATACTCATAAGAATGAAATGACTAAGTTTTCCTTCAGTTGTGCTCACCTGTGCTGCTTATGAAAATAATTTTCTTGCTTCCCTAGCTCTGGCTGGCCTTGCACAGCCCATACATGGAAAAGCGATCTGGATCAGCCTTGCCTCATTCATTATTAAGCAAATAGTTGTACTTTACTGAACTGGGTCCCAGATTTCCAAAGCTGAATTTTTATAACTGTTTAAATCTATGGAGAAAGAGCAGTTTGACTTTCAGATGTCAAGGATGAATTTTTAGGGCAAGCAACAAAGAACAAAATTTTTTTTTTACACCTTAAACTGCATACTCGAGTATTTTGAGACAGTCATAGGAAATGAACACGATGTTATTTTGTTGAAATTTTTATTGGCACAATTACACAAGTGAGATAAAGGAGGATTTACAAGGTTAGTCACAAAAGGTGAACAAGACAGAAACTAGATGACAGATTGTAGACAACAGAAACTAGAAGATAAAGTCTTCATATTGTGGGCTATTGACCAGAGTTCAACCCAGAGTATGAGAGAATATGTAAAAAAAATGACAAAAGAGAAGCCTAAGAGAAAGATTTCTTAAATAAGCACAAAAACCTAACTGGCAGCAATGGCTGCTGTTCATATCCCCTATTTCAGCATCTAGGAGCAACAAAAAGACCTGGGTATGCCAGATTTCTCTTTTCTGGAACATAAAATTGAGGGAAATTTCTCCCACTTTGGTCTTTCATCCCTTTTATGTTTAAACATTCTTATTACATACGTAGTATAACCAAGAATTAGCCAGGCTGTCATGCCATAAGGATGAGTTTCAACAGAGAAAAACATTTGTCTGTGGTTACAGACTGGCTCTCTGGGAAAAAAAACAAAACAAAAACTGGTTGCGGCAGTACGTACTGGAACTTCTAAAAGCAAAGCATGAGGCTAAGTTTACCTGTCTGCGTACCACTGCCTAGAGTGTTTTCCCAGGTCTCAGCTAGTTTAGAACACATGGTTACCTGCAGTCATGTGAAAGTGTTTTCAACCAGCCTGGTGTCTTATTGGCAGCCACTGTTATTTAACATAAAAAACATTGCTTGTTATTTTGAAGTAGTAGGAGGCAATGTCCCCTTCCTCAAAACGTTAATACATCTTTTGAGCCAAATCCACCCTACCTCTTTGGCCCAGTTTTATGTTTCTGTGACTTAATTGATCCCAGCAATATTATATCCGTGTGTCATTTTGAAATAAAACACTGTAGTGAATCAGTACCCTTTGCTCCTTTCTACATTTTTCCACTGCCACCATGAGAGATTCAAGGAAATTTTCCACATCTGGGACCTTTCTGAGTGCAGAGTAGAAGATATTGGCATCCATAAAACCCTCACAAACATCTCAAGAGATGATGATGTCTACAATACTGAAAAAAATGCCACCCAGGTTATTTCAGTACTATTTTTTTTTGCTTTTTATTGTTTATATTTTTTCAGCAAAACTAAATCAGACTCAAATAGATGAGTGCAGCCTTCTCTTTAAAGGAAAGCATGTACCCAGCTCATTGAAACTCCTAACTAACTGTCACGGAAGTTAGCTGCACTATGTGGGCTTCAAGCCATCCTCAGCACAGTCAGTCCTCTTCAAGCTGAAACTTGCTGTGTTTAGGCAGGTTGGGATTTCTGAACAGGTTGTTCAGCCCTATTTTCTATGCTCGGTTGCCCAAGGATTTGTTTTCTTCCAAGAGTAACAACAAAGTATTCCGTTTACAAAAGTTTTGAAAGAGTCTATAATTTTGAGAGAATTTTCTAGCCTTAAAATGTGCAGTTCCACTACGACAGAGACCAGGTTTTCAAGATGGAATGGCTCAGCAAATTGCAAAGGCTGGAAAGCTGATACCTCTGGCTTTTCTACTGATGTTGTGACCTTTCAAGTATGCTGTGACATAACAAATGTTTGTCAGGGTCTAGAGGTCTAAGTGAGGACATTTTAGGACTCTGAGGAAATATTTGTCCCAAGTGTTAACATAATTTTATTTGATCATATTCATTAATAAGGTGCTTAGAACCTAGAAGGGGCATGACTGTCAACTCAAGCCTAAATAAGACTTAAAATCCTTTCATGTAGTGTTTACATTTCTATGTTTTTTGATGGTGTGGGGCTTTGCTAGAAAAGAGTAACAAAATGCTTTGTCAGCATGTCATATTAAAGTAAACATATATTTACTTGAAAAGAAAAAAAAGAAAAAGAAAAAAGAAGATCCAAGCCCTACAGAGGATGCAAACTAAAGGGTCTGCCAGCATCTCTTCCAAAGCAGTGAGTAATGAAGTCTATGCAAGGTAGAGTTGCTTCCCATGAAGGGAAAAAACCCCAAACCAAGCATAAATTCATGTAAGTGACCTGAAGATGAAATGAGGGTCCAGCTCAGTTGTCAGTACAAATCAATACAATACAGATCATGCGAGGCTTTCTTTTGCTGTCTGTCCTGTCCATGCTAGAGATTGATCTTAGTGTTATACATTGAGCTGCACATTTAAACAGCACTGTATGAATAAAAGATACATACCCACCTTATTCAACTTAATAGTTATCTTCACTGGTGGAGCCAGCCTTGTACCTGCACAGTACTACAAAGTTCTATGCTGCCTTCACAAGCTTTATACTATTGTAGTAGTTCAAAGAAGGAATTAAAACCTTAGAGTTTTTAAAGAGGGGTTTCAAAAACTGCCAGTAGCACGCACTTACAGTGTTTCTATTGGTAGCCATAGACTTAGGTATACAGATCTCCACACGTCTGTGGTAGTCTGCATACAGCAAACATCCTATCTGTTGGATATGTCATGCCAGTCGTAATGTGTTTTTCTAGTTTCAAATTCCAAATAAGAGAGAAATCTGGAGGTCTTAAATGCCACATGGAGTGCCTAGAAAGACAGTCCTCATGGTAAAATGGTTTTGAGGCTGCAAATAAAGGAGAAAGAAGGTACCGTTATTCCTGTTTTATAAGTACAGGCATCAAGAGATGAAAAGATCTGCCTCTGTTATTCATGGAAAGATTATCATTGACTTCAGTGGGTGTAGTATCAGCCCTATAGCGGTACGAAACTTGGCTCCTAATTACATCAGGCCCACGTAGACTGAGTTTCAGCCACAGTTCATTTTTATCGCCAGGTTGTTAACCTGTAAACCAAAGGTATTTCAACTGCTGACAGAGTCTGACTTGTGGTTCTGGGCTCCCAGGATGCCTGACTAAGAGAAACCCATGTCCAGTCACGTTTCGTTTGTGCTCCAAGTGTTTGGCTTCCATCAATGGCTTGGGATGGCCTGTTCTCTGCAGATTAAGAGGAAATAATATATGACGCACAGGCTTGTCTCCTTCACTTCAAAGTGTGAGCAACAATGACTCACCCACCTCCACAGACATCTTTAAACCCTTTGCTGAGTTTCCTATTTTTCTTCTTGTGTCATAGATAGCATTGCTGCCTTTTGTTTTCTCCAGCATACCTTCACCAGCTTTGCAGAATTTTGAATCCAATCTGGCAATGAGGTTGAGCTTTTTTTTTTTTTTTACAGTTCTTTTGGGTTCCCATATTCTTTCATAGTTTACTTAACCAAACAGCATGTGTTTAAGTTTCTCAGTATACTCCAAGTGTTACCAGATAAGAATAATCTGCATAATATCTACGTGAAAAGGAGGCTTGTTATTCACACTTTGTTATCATCCTGTCCCACAGACAGCTGCTGTCACTGTTTGCCCTTTTCAGTGGCAGTGGGCTAAATTCATCCTAGTCACAGACGGGGGTAGGTGGCTGTGGTGCAGTCGCCATCCATTTGGAATATAACACACTAGATTGAGTTATTCCTTCACAGAGCAGGGAAGCTTATTGAACAGAAAAGGTTAATTAACCTAACTGCAGGCCAAACTGGGGCAGGAAAAATGTCCATAACTTCTTCAAAATATATTTCATTAGGAAAACCATGAAAAAACTCAATGAATACCTTATTATAAAAGTCTTGCCAGATAACACCATGGCTTCACCAGGAATGATTTATCTGCTTTTGTGCTTGCAGTCTGATGCCAGAATTCAATGAACTTGGGTCATCCATGGTTGTGTAGGCAGTCAATCCTGTAGGCTAGTATGCAAAAAAGTGGATTCCACCACCACCACCACCACCACTGCTTCTCCTACGAGTGTTTTTGAATTAAAGTGACAGTGGCAGCTCTGCCCTGTGTTGAACCTAGTGCTGCTGATATGCATTACACATGGTCTAAGCATGCCTAGAAATGGGGGATCCTTGGGGGCCTTACACAGCAGAATACCTTCTCTGTAAATCCCAATTGCACTCTGGGAAATGGCAGTCTATGTATTTAGTTCAGCAAGGTGTCAGTGGTGCAATTTTAAGGATTAAAGTAAATTTTGTAATGGAAGTTTTGAGTAAGTTAGTAGGGCAAACGTTATAGGGAAAATCACTTTTCTCTTTCTTTGATGAAATTCTTCTTGTTTGCACCATAAGTGCTTAGGTGTTTTATTTGAATCTTGCTGAAGGCACCTGCCTGTCTGTGCTTCAGCTCTTCTGGGTGTCCAGAGCACTGCTTTGGCACATGCCCAGAACAGTTTAAGCAGCTTGATAGCTATCTCCCACCTATGAAGCAAGGCATTCCTCTGCTGAAGTCTCCTGGGGAGCTCAAACCTGCAGACATTCTCAAAAAAACACCCAACACACACCCAGAAAGCTCCTTGGAAAATGATTTGTGGGTGATTTTTAGAACAGACAGTGGAGGAGGATCTGCCACCCACCTTTCATACAAAATTCTTTGGTTAAGTCATTTGCTTAGGAAGTTAGACTCAGATTCAACACTTTGCTCTGACTGAAGGAGTTGAAACCAATATCTTTCCAAGGAAAATGTCCTCTTCCCAGGGATGACATTGTTTAGAAAGGAAGAGATGGGGTTTTATTCACATTCTACTTTTTCTCTTCAAGTGATACTAATGTGTAGCAAAAAACCTCATAAGTCACTGGACAGGCACCTTCACAGAGATACATCATTCTGCAGACTGTACAAAGTAGTTTTGGGCAAAAACTCGATTGCATGCTTTATGGTCAACACCCTTTCAATTTAACTCAGACAAGTAGGACATTTGATACGTGAAAGACTGGAGGAAATTAAATTCTGGTCTCCCACTTTGTCCTCTCCAACTTTACTTCTACTAAATAGACTAAATAGACAGAAACATTTCCGTCACCGGCCCATTTTAGAAGTATGCTGACCTGAAGAGGAGATGTAGACTCCTTTTTCCAAGAGTAGAACCTTCTTCCAGGTTCTGATCTGTGAATGTGAAATAAGATACATCGTCATCTTTGTATTTGCATTTTCACTGCAACATGGCTGAAAGTTCCTGAATGGTGAATAGGGTAAAAATGTGTATTTCACTCCCGTATTGGACGCCTGACCTTCCTTACGCCGTGCATGTAAAGCCCCATCCATAGGTTCTGTGTTCCACCCCCATGCCCAGCTACACAGGCTACAACTGCACTTGTTTCTTGTTATTCTTGGTAAGACTCAATAATGCTGATTTGAGTTCTTAACCAACATCTTAACCAACATCCCAGCAGTTTTTTCATCTGGTTATATAATTTTGCTGTTTTCTAGGTCCACTTTCTTTCTGGACCCATATATTTCCCCTTTAACCTGCATTATAGGTGATCTGTTTTGTAGGCAATGACTTTAAATTATTAACAATGGCAAGAAGATTATATTCTACTGTATGTATGGATTCTGTCTTTTCTCTTGTTCATGGATGTAAACACTAAGCAAACACCAAAGTGGATTCTTGGTGAAGAGTGTGAGGTCTTTAGATCCCTACCAAAGCAGAGAAAACCCTAGGGAAATCCAGAAAGCAGGAAGGGTTAAGGCAGAGAATGATCTGGGGTTTTATATTTGGTGGAAGCCTTGTCTCTGAAATGATGGTGACAGCAGAAGATGGCAACAGCATGGGAGAGTCACCTCTGTGTGGGGAAAGGAAGGGCTGGCAGGAGCCAGAAATCTTGAGCAAGGGGGTCCAGGTCAATGGACAATGGAGAAGAGGGACAATGAGTCAGAGGTCAAGTGGATGGACAGGAAAAATAGGAGATTTAAGTTTCTGGGAGTTAGGGGATTAGCCTGGAGGGATAAGAGAGGGCATGTGGGAAGTTCAAGAGGGAGGGATTTTTCTGCAGAAGAGTGGAGGGAGGGTTAAGAGAAGGCAGGACATAATCGACATTTAGAAGACCCAAGTGTAAGGCCTGGGAATTTTACAAGGGGAGGAAATTTCCCTTCAGCAAAAAGACACATGAGGTGAATTGGGAGCTGGTGAAGTCTTCTGAGGAAACACAACCACTTAGATCTGAAAGGTCTGGAGGAAAAGAGGCTCTGAGATCAGACTGAGTGGAACTAACGTAATGGGGGCAGTCTTTCATCTTCCCCAGCTTCCTGCTTCTACCTCCAGGGTCCTCAAAATTCTTGCATGGGAGCAAAGATACAAGAACAACCTCTTTCTCCATCAAAATCAGTCTTTGATTTTGAAATGACAGACATGTTTGAAGGTAGTGACCATACGATAACCTTTTATGTCTCTGGGTAATTTACTCTACAAAAACTACAGCAGCTGTGGGTTATCCATCCCTGGAGGACTCCAACACTCTCTCAGCAGGAAAAGGCCCAGCTGAGATGCTTCAGTATTTGCAATAGTTCCATTTTGAGCTGGGAGTTGCTGTAGATGACCTCCAGAGCTCCTTTCCTACAGGTTTTCCCGTGGCCCATGGTTCTAGGAATCTAGAAAACTTTTAGTCATAGAGGCTTCCTTATGCTTGATATCTTACACTATATCCTTGTTCCATTGCCCTTAATTTTTGCTCAAGATGACGGATATGTGTATCTGCAATATCCCATAACGTTGGTGTTCTAATAAGCTTGCAATAATATATTCTGAGTTCCCATTTTTGTAACAAAAACCAACTTAATTGAGAGAAAACAAAGACCACCCAAGGGATTTACATGCCTCTTACTAAATTCATCTTGCAGTTGAGGTGTCCTTCTAATTTCCCCATTTTGGCCCTCAAAATCCTCACTTCTGCTTGATCTGCCTGTGAGTCAAAGGGTTAGTTGACTTGGATCTTTCCAGGTCCTGTTAAAGCTCATTTCTGAAGTCATAAATAGTTTGCTGAAGAATGGAAGCACACCTTTTCCTCCATGAATTGGTAATACAGCTCTTTTGCATTGCTCACAGCTAAAGCTGATGGGAGGATTTGGAGCAAATGTACTTTGCTTTCTAATGATGTGGAAGTTTTTGTGGATTCAGAAAGATTTTACTCATGTTTCCTACCAAAGAAAACCCCTCCCCAAAATGAATTACGAAGTAGGAATAATTACACTATTTCATTGATTTGTTTTGGAAAGCAGGAGGTATGAGGTAGTGCCTGAACCTGCACTTGGCTCCACCGCTGAGGTACCAGTGTTACAGCCCAGCCACCCTGGCTCTCTCCACTCTTGTGGAGCCACCAAGTCTCCCTGCCACCCTGAGAAAGTGCCCATCATCCTCCTGCGACATTAGAGGGAGTCTGAGATGACTAACCCCCTAATTTACATGCCTTGCATGGGTGATTAACGTTAGGTAGGATGAATTGTGACTGCAGTGTATCATTGAAACATCTTACCTTATTTTGCAGATCAAAGTATCTCGTGTTTTTGTTCTGATGAAACAGTTTGGTACTTAACAAGAGGAGCACGTAAACATTCAACATACAAGTTAGAGAAGCCAGCTGTTTACTGTATCTTTCAATTATCCTGCAATTCTTGTTCAAATAATGTGTTATGGTATGTAGTTTATTATGGACTTCCACAATGAAGCCCTAAAAATAAACAAATATCTCTAACTGTTACTAACAATGAGAAATTTTGGGTTGAAATGCGAATTCCCCTCCAAGTCAACATCTTAAAAAAAGTAAAACTTTTTATTCTGTGGCAATTTTTAAAATCTTTGGTTCAGTTGTGACTCGGCACCGAAACAAATTCTGAAATTATATTGAACATGAACCATGTTCACAACTTTAACCAGCTTTTCTGTTTCAGCAACAAGAGGGCCATTGAGCTGCTAGTTCTCATCTTAAAGACTGAGTGAACGGTTGGAAAGCAATGAGAAATCCCAGTGATCTTTGTTGGTAGTGGGTCAGTGGACTGCATTACCACTAGCTGCTTGATACTACCCAAGTAATTTGGCTTTAAGATGCAAAAATAACCTAAATGTTTAAGGATGTGATGAATACTCTTCAGAAAAGTTCAAGGTCAACACAGTCTAAATGGATATTAAGTATAGCTGTTTACCAAAGTGTTTTCTAACAATAGTAAGAAAGTAACCAGAGACTTATTCAACCTTAAAAAAGAAAAAATCCAAAAAGGAAAACCTTACATTTCTTTGAATAGAATGTGAGCTAACAAGCACACACACAAAAATCCATTTGCAATACTGTTTGACTATGCACTGTGCAGCAAAAAAATGTTAGAGCATCTACTATTAAACTAAACAGAAGCATGCTGTGACTTGATTGACCTATGCATCATTGCATGCCAATCTATTTGAGTTGTTTCACAGTTTGGGAACATTCTCACATAATCCTACATGTATGCTCACTGCACTTGTTTTTGGAGTTAACTTGCCCTTCTTTCGAATAGTACACATAATCTTCTAAGCTCAGCTGGGTAAACAACTGTGATAGTAAAAAAAAGTAGCTCTGATGCTTCTTGTTGGTGGCATGGGGCTAGTACTGATTTCACTGAATTTCTTGTAAAAGTCCTCTTTATCTGATTAGCAAGAAATCTCTTATGTGATGGTAAGAAGAGATGTCGTGGTGCTATTACAGATAACACATTCGAGTCAGCGGTGGACTGTGGTCAGGACTATGTAATCAAGATGGTTTGTAAGTTGAGACACGTTCCAGCCGGATGCAGAGGAGGTGGCTTGGCATTTGCCAGGAATATCTATCCTGCAACTGTCAAATCCACAAACACAGTCCATCATGCAGAACAATGGTTTCCTCCTTCCTGTCCACTCCATGGTCTAAGCATGATTATTCATCTTGAACGCAACCAGTCTTTCATATATGCTTTACTTTATTGCACACAATCAGAGGCACACTATGCTATCCTTAGAAAGTAAATATTTATCAATCTTCATTAGCAGAAATGCTCTCTGTATTGGTATATGATACTTGAAAGTAACCATCTGTTTTACACGTTATGGTATGACAACAGATCACAATTGTTGATTTTTCAACAATGGTCACTGATAGGGTGAACAAGTACAAGGTGATGAGATAATCTTTACTCCTACTCACTTCTCTGTGGTAGGCAAGACCTGAAAAATCAGGAAAAAATGTAGAATTCCATTTCAGGATTTCTCAGGAAGTCTTCAAGGTATTCCTGAGAAAGTCTGCAGCCCTAATGAAATTGTAACTTTCATTAGTAACTTTCATTAGCAAATTTTCACCTGCTGTCTAAAAGTGTTCTAAGTATCATATGCGCTCAGTAACAAACATATTAATATAATCTATTTTTTTGGTATATTTTTTAATCTGTAATAACAATATATAGAATTTAGTATAGCCTTTCAGGAACTGCCTTAAAAAGAAACCCTTGGTATACCACAGACTCTTAGCCAAATGAGAGCTTAGAAAGATGAATGTATTTATCAGCAATCTCCAGGGAGTTAATTTTATGCTGAGTTAGAATGCAATGAAAAAGTAAATCAGTGTTTTGTTTTGCTTTTTAGTGCTAAAACACCTTTTTTCCCCCTTATTTTTATGATTTTGGGTTTGAAAGTAGGATTTCTCCAAGGTGCTTGCAAATTGAAGTCTGAAGGAGAATTAGGAAACAAACGTGTTTACTGAGTAAGATTAAGCCAGTGCATGAGCACGGGAACAGGAAGGATCATAAACCAGAGAGACCAGTTCAAACCAATTTTCACAGAACTCCTCCCTTCAGTTACATTACTGTAAGGTTCAAATATTACATCATCAGAACAAATGATTATTTGCTAATCCATGATTCAGAAGGACAACCATTGTTAAACAGCAGCCTTTGGAAACTGCTTAACCCTTCATCCTCCCTTTGCTCTATCACCACATGTAAAACAAGGAAGCTATGAATGAAGTGTAGTGAGAAGACAGTGACTATGAAATCGGTAAAGCACATATACACTCCTTTATACAGAGAAATGGCAAAAGGTGGCAGGTAGTCAGTGTGGCAAGAGAAGCCATTAGTAAAGTCATACGAGTGCTGACAAATCATTTTCTGGAGATTGGGCTGAACTTTGCCTGAAGAATGTTGCTTACAGTAACTTGTTTGATGTAAATCTGTAATTTGGGTAATGGTCTTGGGTAACCACAGACATATCTTTCAAAGACACTGATATCCGCATCTGCCCAGACCTCTAATTTTTTCTATCCCAATGAATACTCCTGTCAGAGAACAGAAATGTCTCTGGAGATTAATGAATGTATACAGTGAACCACAAGCAGAACATATTACCAAAAACAGAAGATAGGAGAAGGAGGTGTTTAAGGACAGGTCTCTATTAGTGTTTTAGTTTAGGTTGGTAGTGCTACTTTGAGGGGAATCTCCTGACCGCCCCTAGCTAGTATAGAATCATAGAATCACAGACTGGTTTGGGTTGCAAGGGACTTTTGAAATTCATCTAGTCCAAACCCCTGCAGCAAGCAGGGACATCATCAACTAGATCAGGTTGCTCAGGGCCTCATTCAACCTGGACTTGAATGTTTCCAGGGTTGAGGCATCCACCACCCCTCTGGGCAACTTGTTCCAGTGTTTCACCCCTCTTTTCATAAAATATTTTTTCCTTCTATCTACCCTCTTTTAGTTTAAAACCACTACCCCTTGTCTTATCACAGAAGGCCCTACTAAAAATTGTGTCCTTGTCTTTCTTATAATCCCCCTTTAAGTATTGAAAGGCCACAATAAGGTTTCCCTGGAGCCTTCTCTACTCCAGACTGGACAACCCCAACCCCCCCAGCTTTTCTTCATAGGAGAGGTGCTCCAGACCTCTGATTATTTTTGTGGCCCTCCTCTGGATCTATTCCAACAGGGCCATGTTCTTTCCGTTCTGAGGACCCCAGTGCTGGATGCAGCACTCCAGGTGGAGTCTCACCAGGACAGAGTGAAGGGACAGAATCACCTCCCTTGACCTGCTGGCCAATAAAGCTTTGGTTTGCATCATGGAGCCTCTTAAAAAAAGGAAGCTAGATTCCTTTTGGATGACACTAACTAAAAAATGTGCTCCAAAAGACTACGTAACATCCTTCTATTGCTAATGGAACTTCAGTCAACAGGACCAAACTAGAACTAGTCTGATGTCAAATCCCAGAAAAATGTGCAGAGTACCCAGCATTCCTCAGCACCTCTTCCCATTAGTCTGGATTTGCTAAGGCAGCTGGAAGCTTAGATAGCTCAGGTTTTGAGACACTCACTGCAGAGCTCTGAGAAGAGTCAATAAATGATCCAGAACACCTCATTGCAATTTGCAGCTATTCCATTTGTCTGCAACATGAGTGCCATTTAAAATTCTGTCTGCTGTCGTAGATACTTTGTTCTCAGAGTCCTGAGAGCCTTTAGGAATGACCATATCTTTTGGTCATTTCTGGGTGAATATTCTCCTCTGCACTGTTGAATTTAACTAGACTACAGATGGAGCTGATTGTGGTCTGGAAAAGCGTGTTTCTTTTTAGAGGATATTCTTACGGATAGTTGAGCATTAGTTGATTTCCTTGGGGCAGAGCTCACACTCTGTGTGCAGATGATCCTCTTGACTTTGTGCTTTCTTGGCTGTTTTATTATGCCAGATAGCAATGGATTACATTGACATAGTAATGGATTACATTGACATAGTAATGGATTACATTGATGCAAATGGCTGCATAAACAATGTAAATTACTTTCACTTTCTCTCTACGAGTAGTAGGGAATTTTTCAGTCTATGTGTAAGAATTCTAGGTATAATTGCAAAGGAAAAAGCACCTCATGAGAAGGATGTCTGAATTCAGAGGGGTCCCAAATTAGACAGTATAGGTCAGAGAAATCTTCACAGGCCCCCAAATGGATGAGTGTCTGTTTTCCTCAGGTTTGAGTGCGCAGGATTCAGCTCAGCCTAATTTATGGTGTCTGTAGTGTAGATATCTGCACCTCAATTAGGTGTTAAGCTCCTATTAAAATTAATGGAGAGTTTGAAGGTTGCCTAAGCACAGCCTTCTAGTGTCATTTGAGATGCCACCAAGAATAAAAGATATCTGCATAAAGCCTGAAGATAAGACCCAAGACCTAGGGGTGACCCATGCTCTCCTGGAGCAGCCTAAGGGTGACAACACATAACATCTAACACTTCAGTAAGACTTCTGCGTCTAGGAAACTGGCTTGGATATGAGCTTTCCCTTAACTCTGATGGGAACTTGGACAAGCTCAGATACAGCCACTTGTGATATATAGCTTAAATTCAGGCAAGCTGAATTCTTCTCAATATTTCATAATGAATGCAATGGAAGTGGTAAACAAGTGCACGCAGTATGAAGAGTAGCCCTGTTCACAGGGAAGAAAAGGCAGAGGTGGGGTTTTGTACTATTAATGAACACAAGTGACGTATTTATGTGTGCTGGAAATAGAACTGTGCAAATAATGGATTTTTGGGTTTGGTGGTTTAACTGAAAGTTGTACAGTAAGTTCCTTTAAGTTAACCTGAAATAGATTTTTTTCCTCTATGTGTATGTGTGTGTGTGTTTTTAACTAATATAAGGAATATGTGTCTCATCTGCTTCGTTAAGGACATGGAACTAGACTTCTATATACCTGTAGCCATGGGTTAGGTAGGCATGGTAGCTTTATTCCTGTGGCAGTGGATTAAACATTTTAGAAAGGATGCTAGGTAGGAACTACTGGCTCATGAACTGAAAATTGCCACACAGTGGACAGGAAAGAATAAATAATCTTTTTTCACAGCATGACTGGAAAGCTTATCTGCCATATTACATGTTTTATGGGTTCTACTCTGCAACTTTTGCTTTGGATTATGTTCACTGGAAGTGCCACAATACTTATTCACCTATGTAAGTGAGCAAAAGAGATTCATCATGCAAAAAGATTGTGAAACCAGGCAGTATATCTTATGTATCTATGTTTTCACCCGTCTCTAAAATAATAATGCAAAACCCATTATTTGGGGGATATATGAGCCAGATTCTTGTGCTCTGACATCAGATTTAGACCTGAAAGTTTTTCTGGTTTAATTATATTGTTAAACTGGTAGAATGTGTCCGTTTAAATCATGTGCTTACAGTTTTGGAAGTACTGAAACTGCTGCAGGTTATGCCCACTCAGAATCTAGAATAAACTATAATGGCATTAAAACTTATATCCCAACACGACTGTGTTTGCAAGAGAGCACATACCTGTGCTTGTAAAGCTGCTAGATTTTACCTACTCAAATGGGAATTCTCAGATGAATAAAATGAACAGACTTGAGTCCTGATCAACAAAACCAATCTATTTAAAAAAAAAAAAGTAAAAATACCTGTGATATTAAGTTCATACCCATAAGCAGTTTAACACTACAGATGTTTAGGAATATATAAGTTGAATTTTTCAAAGATACTTCAAATTATCACATGGAAAGTTGTGCAGTTGGCAGCAAAACTTGCTTTTCCTTAAAAAAAGGAGTTATATTAATATTTACTTGATTGCCTGATAAAAGTAATACTACAAAAGAATATTGCAAAACCTTGGAGGCTTGGCATGCTTTTCTGTGTGGGTGGAAAAATGTTGCGCTGAAGCCAAGCTGGAATGAATCATGAAACTGTAGCATAAAAAACATACTGGATCTGAGCTTTTTTTTTAAGGAAAAAAAAAAAAAAGATGACAGCTAGAATAATAAAACGATGGGCCTTACTAGTATATGCAATGTAAACATGTTGCTGAAATAATATTGGAGGGTACATTATGCAGGACAGACTCCGATTGTAAGGAGAGCAGTAGGGCTTTGGCCTTCATTCACAAGTTTGAGCTCTGAACTAAGAAGTCCTATCATCCAAGACATTCTCTATGGAAACTCAGCAGGGACAGGATATCATGTGCCCTATAAGTTCCAATATTAAGGGGCATATAGAGGGATATAACTTCATTTATTTCACTGTATCTTCTATATTAATGATAAATGCCAAAATCATACCCCACAGGTTAGTGCAGCAGAGGTTGGCAGGAAGGCAGGTTTCTTTAGCCTTTATGCCTCTGGTGTCTCAACTCTTATGGGAGGACTTCAGGGAAAGGCACGCAAAATTTGATTGCTATGCTGACACTCCATTTGTCTTCCTATCAACCTAATGCCATAATTACCGGGTTGAAATAAAGACATGTGTAATGCCAGGTAAAAATAAGAGTATGTTAATCTCATGCGTGAGCATCAGCGCGTGTGTATGAAATGGTGCTGGCTAAAGCAAGGGCAGGGACCGTGCCCTGACCTGGAGGCCAAGTGACGCTGGCTGCCTTGCATCAGTCCTTTCTACAGGTGACTCATCCCAGAGACTGCACCGAGGGACAATCTTTGGGACAAGGCCAAGAACTGAGCTAAGACTCAAGAAGTGTGACCATCAAGAGTGCAGTGAATAAGATCTCTAGCAGATTGTCTGTATAAATGCACCCGTTGTGGTTTATCATAGGGAAACAGTCATTGCAGGTAATCCTATTCTAGTTATTAAAGTTATGTAAATGTATCATATACACATACTCCATTGACTGTTGTAGTCCTGTGTTTCTACTTTTTATAACAATCACTTAAACATATTCACCAACTGACAAACACGGAGCTATGCTTGAAGCATTTATGTAAAAGATTTTACGGTATTTTTTGAATTCAAGCCAAAGCACTTCTTTGGATGGACCAGCTAAAGAAACAAGGAAGCAGAAATACCAGATGCATGGAGAATTATCTTCATGGGTGTACTTTAGGGTCCAAATTTGGATGTCTTCTAAAAAAAATGAGGTGAACTACTATTGAAACCTCTTCAAGGACTTTGTTTTTAAGTTTTCACTCAGAAGAGAGTAGTTTGGAACAACAAAAAAGAAGTATACTCCTTTTTGAAAGGACAAAAACATCTTGAAGAAGAGACAGATAAACACCCAAGTAGGAGTATGCTCAGAAGCACATGGGAATGGGAGGAATGGGAGAGTGGGATGTGCTTGTGCCTTGTAGACACTACTTGCAGCTATGTCTCCCTGCCTCATGCATATGCATGTGTAAAATCCCAGGGCTCTTATCACTCACCCCATCTGGATTTGAGGCCACTCCCCAGGCAGGCAAGTTTGTCAGGAGCTTTGGCCGGGCATTATGAGCTGCATTTGACCTCCAGGTCTTCACTTGAGGAAGCTTGCTCCAAGGTCCAAATTCTGCCACTCTTGCTGTCATCAAACAGTCCCTTATTTCCCAATCCATCTGCTATCTCTCAGGTCTCAATTTGGCCCTCAATTAGCAACAGAGATAAGGTACCATTTACATAACACTGAGATTTTCATTAACATCAGTTAATAAAAATTCATTCTGCATGATATCTCCATGTGCTGCCTCTAACAAATCAATGAATGAGTAGTTGTGTAGGGGCAGGGGAAACTGAAGAAGAAACTCTTGAACTCCCTCCTTGTCTCCATAACCAAAGCACAACATGCCCTGCTCTGATGTTTTTTGTGCCTACGCCTCCACATAAATATTTTAACTTATTTTACCATTGGTTATTATTATTGGTTGTACAATTCCATAAACATGAGCTCACTTCAAAACACATGGCTGGTGGTGTTCACTATAAATGAAAGTTTTAAGCTTTGCAGAGCTTATATACATATTCAATATAACATATATATTGCAGAGCTTATATATATGTTCAATATAATATATATATTATATATAGACCCTTTTCTCACTTTTTTTTTACTTCACATAAAGCTAAGAAAAATGTGTTTCCTCTCAACAGTTTTTATAAGAAAAAGAAACACATTTCAAATATATATATTCAAATACCATTAAAAAGAAAATGTATAAGAACTTAAAAGGCTAGAGAAAATAATTAATCACAGTATCTCTGCTGAACAATCTTTTCTGTCAGCTGTATTCAGTCAATACAAGTTAGAAAAATGAAGACAAGAAAATATATGGATAGGTAGAGCCTATTGTCTGTAGTTAGCCAAAGAGTAAATGTAAGTGTACCCCCAATATAGTACTATAATCAACTGCTTCTTTCATCACTCACTGCGAGCAACATTTCTTCCACAGAAGCAATGTCTCCATGTTCCCTCAGGAAATTCCCACAGGATTTTCTGATCATTTTAATTCTCCATGATAGAAATTTCATACTGTATTCTTTCAGAAATTTTGATTTTCTCTTCTGTGTTTGTAAGATATTTGTCAGTAGATGAGGTTTTACACTTTCATTAGAAAGCAATCCTTCCCAAAAAGCTCACACAATTTCTCAGAGCTTGGTGTTTCCTATACCACTCAAAGACAGCATGTGAAGTTCAACTTTTCGCATCTCTCCCAGAACCCAGGATCAGCAAGCAGAGGAACAGTGAGTGAAATAGTTTGTGTTTGCCAGTGTCTGAATGAGCCTTATCAAATATTGCCATTGATTATTCTAATGGAAAGAGCATAGAGCTAGAACCCAGAGTTCTGCTACGAAGTGTCTTGGATATGCCTCTGCCCTTTGAAGACTTTTTCCCTTTCCTAAGGTGATAGCATAATTCTCTCTTACAGCAGTGGGCTCCTTGGTAGGAAACTTGGTGGAGAAGAATAGAAACAACAACCAGAAACTCCAGCTGGTAGAAACAGAGCTGTGGAAACAAGGATTATATACATGGATTATGTAGTCATTGTATGCAAAAATTCTGTGACGCCTCTACTAGTCCCTTCATTAGGCAATCTCTATTTTATGAATTTTGTGGGAATTGTGCTTCTCTAACAGTTATGGAGATCTATATAAATTCTGTTCTTCACTAACTGTTCTTTAAAGGGAAGAATCCTTTGTTCTGTAGTTGCAGTAAAGGGTAACGAACACAAAGAAGAATATATAATAAATACAGATGTAGGAACTGGAAGCATGATGAATGCTCCAAATGTTGTGCACATTGCTACTATTAGTCATCCATTAAAATTAAAACCAGCCAATTTTTAAGTCCCAAACAGATAAATTTGATGCGTTGGTCCTATTTTTTCAGAGGAGAACCACATTCAGAGAGGATTTCACAAGGTTTCTTTCTTGTGGTCTTGTCCACCTAAACCTGAACGCTGGACCTCAGTCCAAAGCAAGGGCTTACGTTTCTTGTACAGACAGATGCCTATGGAGTCAGTGGCCATGGAGCAGAATTTCAAAGGGACATCCAGCTTAGGTTAGGTTAGCCATGTCTCCACAATTTTTTTAATGTTTAAGGTATTGTTTGTCGTATCAGTGGCTGCTGGATGTGCAATTATTAGTGCCTAACTTCTGCACACAACAGGTAAGACACATAGAAATGTATAACTTCTGCTCCAAGAACCAGAAACGATAATGATTTAAATCACTTAAATATCAAATATTTTTTCATTTTGTTTCCATGTAATTTTATTTCCAAGAAAGCATTAGTACTCCAGTACGAAGCCTGTGCCCGTAGGTCCATCAGGAGTCAAACCATTGAAAAGCTAAATTTGCGTATTTAACTGTACTTGCAATCATGGGAAGCTATTTCTTTTCCAACAACAGAACTACATGATACATTTTGGGTTTTTTTAAAGTAAACATTAGAATATATTACCTTACAAACATGCTAAAAGCCTTAGTGTTAATAGGGAAGATCTCCACTGATTTATTTGTTCTAATTGTGGTGGGCCTGTCCCCAAAAAGAGTGAGCTTGGCCCTCATTGTCACTATTGACCTTTGCATCTGCACCATGACCGACCTTATAACTCACTGGAACTTATGAGAGATAGAGCAGGAGCAAATTTCCCTTGAGTCTTGCCTATGGCTCTGTGCTTGCCAGATAGAAGCCCTTGGCAGAATCCTCTACTCTAGAGCAGGAATTTTTTTTCTTCCAGTAAATACTTAGTTATGTGCTTCTTTAGTTAGAGATAGTGTGCAGCATTCTGTTAATCACTTCAAAACTGCAAAAGCAGTTTTTGCAATTTTAGGTCAGGGAAATGTTTTTTTCCAGTATTAATGATTTTTCTATAACAAAATTTAGTATTCTCATTTCTAGAACTGCCTGTTTCACCTTTAGTGTTGCTAAAACAATGGTCCACAGAAGCTCTTTCTGGCCTTCAGAAGAGGCATATTCCAGAGGCATGTTGTTTCCCATTCCTTCCCCTAAAGATTATGGAAAGCTGCAGACTATTGCTGCAAACCTCTCCTTTCAGTTTAGGAGTACTGGAATCCTTGTTCCACTCTAAAGTTTGTGAGACACCCAGCCCTTTTTAGGAGTCTTGATGTGAGATTTGGCTCAGACAAGGCTCTTGTGTGCCTTCTACTAAGAAGGTTTCAGGGCACCAGAAAAGCAGCCAAGTCCTCCTTCACACAATGTCCTGACTGTGGTTGGAAAAAATGCTTTTTTTCCAAGGTACAGAAAGGGTGGATTGCATTCCTTGGCCTCTGGAAGGGAAAGGCTTCATGTAATTCTCAAAAAGTAGCTCATGGCTCATACTTGGAAGAACAGGTGGAAGCAAAAATAGTGGCAGCAGCAGCAGCTTTTTCCTGGAACAAGTTTTTTGGTAGAAGAGCATTGGTAACACATCACTTTGGACAGCTAACAGAAGAGCTTGACCCCAAGCGGACTTTCACACTTGCATCCCCTGCAGTGCTGGGTCATAAAGCTGTACTGGCAGAGCCACACTTGCCTCTTCTATCACATGCAGCCTATGATATGCAACTACAGTAATGAGCCTTTTCTTAGTGCTAAAAGGAGCACCTCATTCAGCCCGCTGAATTCTTCTGGATTGAACAAACTTATTTTCTCCAAGATGATTTCCACTACACGAGGCAGGTCACTGATGTCAATATGGACACATCCCCGTCAAATTTGTTTCCTTCTGCCCTCCTCAGCTCTCCAAAAATATGCCCCAAGCATCCCCAAGTGAATATGTACCACCTTGCAAGACACATAACACATACCCTCAGAAAGCACTGTTCCACTAGCTGCAGTGCAGTCTTCCCATCAGACATATTGAACTTGAAAAATGCACACAAAAATGATTAGTATGTGTGCCGGTTTTGTCTGGGACAGAGTTAATTTTCTTCAAAGTAGCTAGTAGGGCCACGCTGAAAACTAGGGCTGTGTGCTGAAAACAGTGTTGAAAACACAGGGGTATTTTAGTTACTGCTGAGCAGTGCTTACATAGACAAGGCCTTTTGTGTTCCTCAGCCCACCCCACCAGAGAGGAGGCTGGGGGTGCACAAAACATTGGGAGAGGATACAGCTGGGACAGCTGACCCTGAGTGACTAAAGGGATAACCCACACCATATGGCATCATATTCAGCATATATAACTGGGGGAAGAAGATGGAAAGGGAGGACATTCAGAGTGATGGTGTTTGTCATCCCAAGTCACCATTAGGCGTGATGGAGCCCTGCTTTCCTTGAGATGGCTGAACACCTCCCTGCCTGTGGAAAGGGGTTAATTAATTCCTTGGTTTGAATTGTTTTCATGTGTGACTTTTCCTTTACCTACTGAATTGTTTTTATCTCAAACCACAAGTTTTATCACTTTTACTCTTCCAATACTTTCTTTCATCCCACTGGGGAAAAGTGAGTGAGCAACTGTGTGGGGCTGAGTTGACATCTGGAGGTTAAACCACGACATTATGCCTTAGAGCTTCTAGGGAGCTGTGGTGTTCCTACTTCATGCAAAAGAGATCCAAGCCAACACGGCCTTAAGACACCCTGCAGTACTTGGACTGGTGGGCCACAGATCTCTCTTTTGAGGGAATGCCTTTGGCAAATGTGTCCCATGAACCCCTAACTCATCCTTTTGTTAGCCTTAAAAGCAGTGAATTCCTAAACCCCTTATTTTGGCAAGACAAGTAGCAAATATCTCAGGACTCCTTTCTTCAGACAGAGACACTAAGAAATTCCTAGAGACGACATGGAGAGAACCATGTCTCACATACCCTTGGAGATTTTCACATATTGCAGGTAGTTCATTGGTTAGCAAAGGAAGCTAGTGAGAAATGTGTATTGGATGCTGACAAATGTAATACTAACCTCTAAACCAGATACTGTTAAGAAATCATTATGAAACTCTTGCGTTTTTATCTTTTCCTTTGTCCATGAAACAAGGAAATGCTGGCATGGTAACACCACTGAATTCCATAAAGACAGAGTCATGTTTATGTCTCATGTTAGAGCTCTTACATACCATGGTCTCATCCATATCTTTGCACCAGATTGCTTATTTAATTATTCTTTTTTCAAAACCTGACTCTGACACAGTGAAGCCAGATTGTATATTCTGGATACACACAGAGATGTTTTTAAAATCAGGATAGGACCAAAGTTTTCAGATATCCCAATGTTGTTTGCCAGTTTCACAGATAGGACAGAAAGTCAGACAGTTAGCCAGAGGCTATTTTAAGTGGGTGTCTAATTGCATTAAGTTTGTTGTGAGCGAACCAGATTAGATCTACCAATTCAGGCTAGAGATCATGCCACCGCCAGAGAACTGGCAGACTTTGTGGCTTCCCTGAGAAGTGTGTCTATCTCTGAAATCTGGAGAAGATTTGGGATCAGGCCATAGATCTACACATAATTTTTTCTAGTCAAAAAATTAAAATCTGAGGTTTGTGTTCACTGAACTGTCCCATAGCCATTATTTAAGGTAGTCTCCAGTAGTCTCACCTCCTACACATCAGGTCATTGCTCATGAGTCATGGCAGCAGAAAGCATAAGGATGTCAAGAAAGGATGTCAGCTATGGAAATTTCCATTACTAGGGTTTCCCTTTGGCATAATAGAATGTTTGCAGTAACATTCAGAGAATTCTCTGAGATATTGCCCAACCAGCTCTCCTCACTGCTGGGGGGTTTTATAATGCCTGAATTCTGTAGCAGCATGAGAAAATTCAGTCTTGGCGAAATAGGTGGAGGAGTTTTAGTGTGCAGATGCAGGCTGAGTGGATGAGGCTGTTCAAGCATAGATATGAGAAATTCAGGCATGCCAAGAGAGAAGTGCAGATGGGCAATGCATTTGAAAGAGCCGTGGCTACTATACAGTAACTAATGAGTCCTACTTGCCAAAGGGAAATCCTACTCGCTGCAATTTTCCATAGTCTTCATCATTTCTTGACTTTGTGAGAGCTTTGCCAGCTCTAATGAATAATAATTATGTGGTGAATATTTGATTTTGTTATCTGTTGTTTGCCATAAGAATTTGAAATCTAGGTGTTGACAATGACATACAATAAAATCAACTGACTTGACCAGTCTGGTCTCACTTGTAAGCCTGCTGAAAGGAACATGAAGTTTAAATGATGCAATCTGCATCAGGAAACCAAATGGTAAAGTGAAAACTGCCCCTTTTTTTTTTCCCCAGACTAAGATGAAAATTAGTTGCTAACCCTACTGACAGCAAATAATGGTTTCTGCATTTTTCTTAGATGTTGTGTTGTTATTGGAAGTATTTTCAATGCACTGTATGAGGTAATGCTTTATGTTTCTTAATAAATAAGCCTGAGGCATGTTCATAGTTGGCATGGTGGATAATATTTTTAGTGGAAGAGGGTGGTAGTGTGCTGATGATGTACCTGATCAGATAAAGAGTGAAAAAGTACATTTTTTTGCATGTTTAAACTTTTTAAATTAGAAAATGTGATCAACTCAGTGTGATGATTCACTTGGAAAACAACACCGTGAAGCCAGGCCTAATTTATAAATTAACTTGGCTTTTCTGCTGCCACTCCCATAAAATACAGGTAAGTAGAATGTGCATTACATATTCTGGGAAGAACTAGTCTTCCTCTTTCTATTCTGCCAGTGTAAAATTTCATATGTGAATCTTCAGCCTTGCCACTGTTAGATCTTAAGGGAAAGGAAGACTAGATGGGAAACTCTTCAGGAAATGAATTGTGCAGAAGGAAGTGATACTGATGAATCACTAGGTTGTACTTTTTGTTCTGAGTCAGAACAAGGCTGGTGCTTGACAAGCTCATGATGGTGCATTTGCTGTTGAATTGCCACATTTTGGGTGAATAGTCAATGTTGTAGTGCTTTTCAGAGTAGTGGTTTCTGTGAACTCCCAGTTTGAGGAGTACATTTAGCTTTTCCTCCTTAAAATTCCCCTGCAGTTTGAAACGAACATTGTCAACATCTCCTCAATTGCTCTCCTCTTTTATCATGTCATGCCATTCCGTGCCTAGAACTAATTGCCCTCTTTCTCACTGTTCTTACATGACATCTATGATTCAGAGACTGCTGGAGTCAATCAGAAGTCTGTAATGACCTCAGCAGCTTGTGGTGTGGGTCTGAAAAATTTTGCCAAATGACAAAGGAAAACACTTTAGTTCTCGGATTCCCTCTTCACCCTACAGTGCCATCTTTCAGAGAAAGACCAGAAGCAAGTACCTTAAAATAACACCTGAACTCCAAAATCATGCTACCTAGGCAAGAGACTGCCCCTGATGCTCCATGCAGCCCTGCTGACACAGGTTTGCGTTCAGACACTGATTAGCTTCTCTCAGCATCTGTTTCTGTGACACACTTTCCAAAGCCAGTGAGATTCTCTCATTTATTTATATCTCCCTATGTGTTTACATGCTTGACAGTCACTGAAGTGAATGTATGAACTTCTTCATTAGCATTCTACTCATAAAGGCATATTTTATGGTAACACAGACAATATTACTTCACAGTTTCAGCACCAGTCATAAAATTTTTACCTCTCCTTTTCTTGACAATTTCTTACTGCATCAAAATTAAGTTCAACATTGTTATTTGGACTTTTAGGTAACATAGATTACGTTGACTTATCCATTCCTACCAGTTAGTGTTGCTAAGTTTAGCAAAACACATAACCTTCAAACATACAATTGCGTGCCACCTGTTTCAGAAAGGTTATGGCTGGACAAAATTCTGTTTGCATTTTGATAGCAGAGGTGACTTACTGTCCTTTCCTGGATACTTGGTGTTCAGACAAGTTGTTCAAGTTATTTTATATGTATTGTATACACACTATGTATTTATATAAACACGATTTCCTTCAACCTATCACACAGCTCGTCATGGTGAGTATAAAGAAAACCTGTTCTCCCAGCTCTGCAGATGGCAGAGAGAGGCATAACAGAGGTTAGAGCAATATCAATACTGCGATCGTATTTAAACAGTTTGAGCCACACAGATGGTAAGCCTTGACTGGGCCTTTTAGCTCTTTTAAACCACAGTCAATATGGGTTTTATCACTAAAGGGAAACAGTGAAAGGTCTTTCTTTAACCTTAGTGCAACCATCATTCTGGGGGGAGATAGCAGTGTCATTTACAGTACAAAACTCTGCTATCTTGGAAGTTTGCATGTTCTTTGCATCATGAGCAAACTCTCTGTGGATCTGCAGCTAAAATGTTTTACTCTGGTGCTTTGAGCCAACAATCATATGAAGGTAATTTCTTACAGAAATTGACTCAAAATTTTATCACCATACAAAGGATTCAGTTGCCCAACCACAGCTGCCTCATGCTATCTGAGGCAGACTCAGACACCTGATGCATCTGGATGTCCAAGGCACCCACATGGCACTAGCAGACACAGGGTAGCCGTGCAGTAAAGCTGCTGATCAGGCCAGATAACACACTGTGTTCAAATGGTGCTAAATGGCAATGTTTAAGCAGTTAACGTGAGTCCCATGGACAGGATTCCCATCACAGGCTCAGATTACTGAAGGCAGGTGTCTTCTCACAAGTGTTCACGTGGGAGTTCCCGTTATAGTCAAGGTAGCTCAGTCTGGCTGCTCACAGGTGGGGCATTGGAAGTCATGTGCAGGTATCCTGAACACCCCAGGGCATCTGGTATTGTTAGAGGCCTAGTGACTGTGTCTGTGTACAGGTAGATGAGACAGGACTGTACTCTAGACCTGAGGGCTCATGTCAAGATGTGGCTCACAAGCAGCTTAAAGGTCCTCTATCTACAAAACAAATTAATCGCATCCATAATTTCCTTAAGGGAACATTCCTTGGCCCATGTTATCCTCTAAACCATGTCCATGCTCCATCTGACAGGTTACCAGCCTGCACCAAAACCAGCCTAGGGTGTACCTTAAAGCATAGAACAATAAGGATGCTCACAGGACAGCAATGGAGCCTGTATCTGAATGGCTTTTGAGCCTCCAGAACATAAGAACATTGTTTCAAGTAAATCCATTGTTTTCCTATCTGCCCAAGAAAAGTATACAATTTATTTCTACTTTAAAACCTGAAGATATTAATGTCTAATGTATTTAATTCTTATTTTTGGCATTTTCTCTGTTCAAAAGCTTCAGGGAAGACCATCACTGTGGAAAATTTTTTATATAAATATAGCTATGATTATTTCTGTAGCACCACAAAACACAACAGAACAAAATATAGTCCTTAATGACAGCATTTTCTAAATCTCATTTTTAAAATATTACAATGTATATGTTTCTAGCCTTCAAATAATTATGTGTTTACATATTTTTTCTTTCTATAAAAAAAAAAAAGGTAAGTTATTCAAGAATCTATTCTAGTTACTTTTCAGGTGTATCTGTAACGCTCAGTGGCTGCATTTCGGAGATGCAGTTCCTGGTAAATGTCATGTCTTTAAATCTTGTGAACAGGTACTCTTCAGACCTAATAGCTGCCCAGGTGAACTAGCAGGCAGAATAGGAACAGGCTCTCACATTAATTCAGTCTACCCCTAAAAAAATACTATTTGCTTATAAGTGGCTTTGCATTATTATAATCATATATATATTCCAGTTCTAAAGTGAGCTTGGAGAAGATGAGGGACTCTTTGTATAACACTCCATTACATCATGCAGCTAGACATTTAGTATCAGTCATAAATTAAAATTTGGAGCAGTTTGGGCATTTTATCATATAAAAAGAGTGCAACTAAGGGGAAATTCATGTCAGTATTCTCCTAAATTAAAGAATATTTACTCCCCTCTGTTCTGAAAATGGCTCTTTGTTGCTATATCTCAACATTTTATTATGAACCCTTGTGATAAGCAATATTTTTCTTCAAACCAGCTCCTTGAAGTATTGTACAGAGGAGTCTCAGCTTTTGTTTCAAATAAAGTAGGGTTGCAGGAATGCTTGAAAACGTGAACACCGTATAACTCAAATGTGGCTGATCTAGGTAGAAGGGAATTTTCACCACCATTAAAATATGTCATTCACTTTTTCAACAGCCTTGTGTAGTTCTGACACAGAGAGAGAAAGGAAGAATTTATTTCAGTGTAAGATTTTGACAATATAATAACTTGATGGAAGTATTTGCATTAAGAAGTTGCTGAGATCCTAATTTCAGGCAGACAATTAGAAATAATTGACATATACAATGATTTATTGCCAGTCAAGGACATAGTTTATTAACAGACATAACTGGCAGTAGCTGCAAGAAGTTATGTGTGAAATCCCGATTTAATTCCAAAAGTTACATACACAATGCGGAGGTGGCATATTACTTGCTCATCTAAGAGAAGGCAAAGGTACGAGTGACAGTCCTGTTTGCATCTCCCTCGTGATTATGTAGTTAACTGACATGCTCATCACACTGGCACGCCAAAATGGTGGCTGCATAATGAGACGCTCCCGCAAAAACATACGTTTTATATCACTGCAAATGCATGAATCAATCACTCAGTTCAAAGAGTTTTCCCCCATTCTTTTCAAAAAGCAAGCCCATCTAATTCTGCTCGAGGCAGGAGATGTGTTGCTGGGCACAGTAAAACCGTGCATTGTTTTCCCCATGCAACTGAGTCATGAGCCAGGATACTGAAGGGCACACTTCTGAAGCCTCCAAGGGCTCCCAGTCACACTGGCAGCAGACTGGCCCTTCCCGAGGGAGGTGTCTAGTCTGTACCTCCTAACCAGTCTCACCTACTGTGTTTGTCTGCCTCTCAAAGATTGCTTTGTGTTGGCATCCACCCACTGCACGGCTATGCCAGAAGAGTGAATAAACACCAGGATACCCTGGCACTGGGAAGCATTCTCATAATGATGAAAAATGAAGATTCCACAGACTGTGTGACTCAAGTTCTCTCTTCAAAGATGAGGTAGCTGAAGTCTTTACTATGGCCAGATGATGCCTAATCCTATGTGAGAGAAGTGAGGGTTGAGGGCAAAAGCAGCTTGCTCTCCTTTGCCTCTTGGCACAGTCTGGGATAGAGGCAGCTCACTGCCAGCATAGCTATCCCGTTTGCTTACAGCTGGGAACAAGTAAACACAATATTTTGTATAAATGGAGCACGCCAAGATGCCCTACTCCCTGCACAGAGAAAATCAGGCAACAGTCCCTGAGACCAAGAGGCTCAGCATCAGCTGGGATCCCACCTGCTCACCTGAGCTGGTTTTGCCCAACCTTTTGCCAAAATGTCTGAATGATACAATCTCTACCTGAAAGAGTGGAAAAACTGTTGGAATGTTTAGTTGAGTGTCTTGATTCACAAGGGACTGGGTATCAAAAATGAGAGTCTTTTGCTAAAAGCAGTTACATGGATTAATTACCACAAAGAAAAGTATTTTCTCTCTGTCTTTGGAGTTGTGGAGGAGAAAACATTATTAACTTGCATGCTTTATTTACTAAAATTAAACGAGATCAAGACACATAGCATGTAATTTTGTTTACCATTTGGGAAACAATGTCCCACTGCACCTGCACTGCACCTTTGAAGCTGAGTTACATTACTCTAAACAGGTAGGAGTAGAAACAGAGGATATCTGACGTGGTAACCTGGATGTGTGGTGTCAGGTGCTTGGCTCCTAAATATTTACGTGCACCATTTCACCCATAGTTTACATGATCACACTAATTTTTACTCCAGACATGTAACGGCTGTTTTATTTTTAGAGAAAGTGTAATTTATGACTGACATTAAATAAACTCAGTTATCACTAAGATAACATGTCTTAGAGAGCATCTCAAGGTAAAAATATTTTAAATGTGTGTGATAAAACAACAGACAAAGATCATGATAATAAAAAGAAATTAATTTTGTGGTTCTGGTGATTAATTATGTTAACTCAGCTATGGAGGTTTATGGCATTCCTGATTCTCAGAGAATGAATTACAGCTTTCTCTTGTACAAAAAAAGATTTTACAAATTGTAACAGTGAGAGGCTTTTGTATTCTTTTATTCCAAGTGCGATTTCAGGAACTAAAACAATACTTTGAAACTGGGCTTCACACATTTCAGAGAAATTATTTTGCATTACAGGAAAGAATGAAACCGGGTTCCCAGGCAGTAATATCACAATATAGTACATAGTACACATGAAGTGAGTGGCTTCATATTCCTTGTGCCACAATTTCAGTCAATTTTTATGCACTTTGTTCGTCTCCATTTTATCTGAAACGCTTTTTAGAAAGAAGAAAATATGCCTTGCCTGTGAATATTGTTATTCCATGTGATTTTCAATGGGGTAGTTTGGGAGTATTAAAAGTATGATAGAGTAAAACATATAGAAATACTACTCTCTCTCTTGCTTCCTCTGGGTAAGGAGTGAGTGGAAAAGAAAAGGAGACAGAGCCTCTAACCAGAAAGCTTGCATTACACTGGGTGACAGGTCACAGCAAAGTTCATCATCATCATCATCATCCACAATAAGGGTGCTGAAGAGATGCATGTTTTGGTCTTGTGGGTCATTGCACCGCCAAGCAGCTCTATGGCATGTGCCTGAGGCTGCTCAGTCAAGACCTGCTCCATGCAGGGAGCCTGTGGCAAACCACAGCTGAGCCCTTGGGGCAGTCCTTGGCTGTTGCCTGGTAGCATGATGTCCTGCACGTACCCCATTTCGTTGAAAGGGCAGAGTTAATGAATGTTTAGGTTGTCTGAAAAAATACATTTGCCACACTCGAACCTTGTGGATATCACTGCCCCCACCACCCCATGAGTGGAAGAGCAGCCTGTGTCCAACTGCAGGTGCCTACAAGGAGACCGACATGTTAATGCCATTCAGGCTCAGGTACTGAGCTACCTGCCTCTGCTTCTCCATGCATACTTCATGGTGGCCTGATGGCATGTGATTCAGAGCTGCTGACTTTAGATGTCTATTATGTGCTTGTCTAAAGGTAATCTTCTTGTTTTGTGCTTTAGTGGAGAGAAATAGGCATGTTCAGCTGGTGATTCAACTGCCTGTTCTAGATTCCTGTCCTACACAGGGATGATTTGCCTGTTTTCTGCCATTCACTGAAGACAGCACCTGATCAGCTAACTTCTGAACTTTCAGAGGTATAACGTTTAATGAGATTAATTCATGCCTAGGTGCTTACTTGTGAGCTATTTGATTACAGATCACAAAGTGGAACAAGTGTTACTAGAAGAAATAAAATCCAGGTACACACTAAAATGGCTTTTATGTTGAGTTTTGTTGTCATATGTGTGCAATATATCCTGCTAATAAAAGTGAAAAGAAAGTTTTTATGTGCAACTGTGCATATGTTCATGTACACAAAAAAAATTAAGGTGTGTTGTGAAACTACCTCTTTTAGCTGAATAAACGTGACAGACTTACGGGCACACAAAAACATGCACACACATATATAAAGGAGCCAATAAAAAACATGGAAACCTATTTGTCTTGTGACAGTGTACATCTAAAGTCCAAGTACACATTTCATGTTCTTTAATGACATGCCATAACATTACATGCAGTCCCTTCAAAATCTCCCTTTCTGAAAAAACAATTGAATACATGTACTTACATACACTCTAGTCAATGTAATAGTAGTTCTGAGTCAAACTGAGTTTGCCATAGTAGCTATTTGACATAGCAGAGATAAACAGAGAGATGTACACTTGTGGGTGGCTGTGGCTGATTGTCCACACACCTACATGCAATTTAAGCTCTGGTCATACATCAAACCTGTGTGGCTTACTGCATAATTCAGTGCTCGACCAGGCTGTTTTGCGAATAGAAAACAGCCTTGAAGATTTCACTTGGCCTAAGATGGTGAAAGGCATTGTAAGGAGCTCTAAATCCCTTTCTGTTCACTTTGCTGATGGTGTTTGCAAGAGGACAGGAGGGATGGCATGGCTGCTCTATTACATTGCCAAAGAACGTGGCCCCAAGTCCCAGAGAGATGTGAGCTTAAATCAGCCCAGGTGCTCAACGGTGAGATTGATCACATCCCAGGACTGGCACAGTGACAATGTCACTTCAAACAAACTAAGCACAGCTGGGGAGAGACCTCATCAACGCCGGAAAGAGAAGTAAAATATGAGCGTACTAGCCATAGAATAATTTGTTTGGAATATGTGCCCAAATTTTTTAGATTTAAAACATTCCTTGCTATAACATTTATTTTATGCAGACACCACAGTGTTGTGACTAATGAGCTGATGTCAAGAACAAGAAATCAATGAGCTGCACAGATCTACATCTGTGTTTTAATAAAAAAAATTATCTGCACTGTAGTCTCTTAACTTCTTTTTATGTAATAATATAGGTAATCCTTAATGTGTAAGTCATAAATATTAATAATTTGAAAAGATAAATTAGCTGTTTTCCCAGCTGTAGCTCTTGCATTCTATTTAATTTACTTCTGAAAATACATCTCAGGGCCAAATGTTGCCCTTACCTGTATTTGTCTCTGAAGTCAAAGGAAACTCTGTCTGTAGATCTGAGCTGAAAGAGTGGAATGGTTGGGTTTTTTCTTCTACCCTGCCCACATAAATCCCATCTATGGACCTTATCCAAAAACTTCTGAAATCAAAGACAGTTTGTAATGACTTCAGTGGATTATGAAGTAGAATTAAATTATTATGAAATGGTTTTAATTAGAAAAAAAAAAAAGGTAGTTCTTCAAAGCCAAAACTTTTCATTTTTATAATAAATACGTATTTTTTGATATATTCAGAGTCTTGAAAATCATTTGAAAAAAAAAGGTTTGGAATTGCTGAAATGTAAGAAAAAAAAAAAGCTTTGTTTTTCCTCCTCTCTTCATTTGTTATTTAGAAATATTGACTGGAATAACAATTACATTGTTCACATAAGATTTTAAAGCAAATATTTCCTTATTATCAAACTAAAGAAATCAAAGTATCTGAGCTGTGTGTTCTTTTGTTTTCTTTCAAAAATATTATGAAATTCGAGATTTCCTTCCTCATCCCTAGTGGGATTTTTTTTTTTAAGTAGGAAGAAAATTTCAATGGATGAAGTTTGTGAAGAACTCCCCTTTGGTCCAGGCTTTTAGAAGCCCAATAACTGGCAAGCAAGTTCATACTTCATGATAATGTCAGCGGTAATTTCCTTTACATTGAGTTAGGCCCACTGAAATGAGACAGAGCTTGCTGAGCTTAAAAAAAGAAATTTGGAAAAAAAAAAGAATACAACCAAACTATTTGTCTCTTCCCAGCCCTGCAAGCCATCCCCTATAACATATTTGCTGTCACCAGAGGAGACAAGCGTTGATAACTTGAATCTGTCAGCTCTTGTCTTCCAGGTTGCTAATGAGTCTCAACATTCAGCTGCTAAGGGAAATTGTGATGGACAGACCTTCCAGTCTTCTCACTGCATTACAGAATAAAGGAGGTCTTCCTATTGTGGCTAAACCTTGTCTGAAATACCTCAGCAGAATAAGTGGTAAAGTGATTACTGAGAAATACTCTGCTGTTGTAGAATTCCTAGTCTTTATGGAAATGCATTAATAAACAGATTAAGGATATGTCTCATTAAACTGAAATGAGGTACTGTCTTGAGCAACAGAAGTTCAATCAAAAATTTCTAAATCAATGATGACTATTAACTGTTCCAACATGCAGAATTTTTTTTGCCAAGAAGTCTTAATTTGAATGAACATTGTGGTCAACTGTGAAATTACAAAACAGCACAAAAAACCAAGCAAATGAAAAGGGAAAAAAGGAGAAACAAAGTCCCGTGGAATTGAGAAGAAATAGCAATAATCAAAAATAACTTCCATGGTATTTTGACTCCTAGAACCAAACCTTTGAGTTGGGAATGATCACATACACTGATATGCACTGATTGTGTTGTGGATGGGCTTAGAGATAGGCATTTGCATTGTGTGCTGAGCTGAATTTAAAATTCAAACTCTGTAGAATATGAAATGTTCAGATACATGTTCATTGAATGGACCTCACTGCCTCTCTACACATAAACTCTTGGCCCATGACTTATCAGAATTAGTGTGTTTTGCAGTCTGGTGTGAAAAGAAGATGAAGTTCAGTTGCATTATTTGGCTGTTCTCTAACCTATTCCAGTGTGCAATTACTTGCTGCACAATACAACCATGCAAAGGTTTGGATTTGGTACAATATTCAATTTGTATGTCCATTGAAAATCAATTCAAGTATTATGGAGACAGCACAATTATCTGTAGGACATGAAATCAGCCACCCAGCTCTTTGTTTGTTACAACAACATGGAGGAGTTATTTTGCCAACACTTTTATAATGTGGGATAATGTCATGCAACTGCACTTGATACCATGTCTAGGAATAGGCATTTGAAATTTCCCAGAGCATTTTCAAACCTATTGTTTAACAGATATCTATATGATATAAAGAAAAGAAGTATTCTTTTTTTTGCAGAAGTCAGCTTAAAAGCTTTAAAATTATGCTTACAAACTTCTCTTTGTGTGATAAAACCCTGAGAAATCCAGGGGAATTTGGAACTGCCACTGGAGAGGTCTTTTAAAAGACATCTCTATTATATTCAGCAAGTTTTTTTAAATCCACCCCCGTATTTTAGAATGTAAAAAAGCAAAGAGAGGTGCTTTAACCTCTTGACTAGATGTAATGTTGACTCTGGAGAATCCAAGTAGGAAAGGGGAACAAGAATACTATGGCTTAAGTCCTGAAAAGCAGAGCGAAGGATTTATGTGTTTGGGATGATGTGTACAGGGACAGACCTGCTATCAAGTAACCATGAAAATTAAGACAGACTATTCATCTGACTTGGCTGAGAAATTTTGAAATGAGGAAAATGATGCCTGGTATTTTTTCAAGTAGGACAAGGCTGTAAAATTATGTAGGTGCCAACTCCAATCTTTGCATTAGCTGAACATAATAGAATTGGTGAAGTAATTGAGACTCACAACATTTGAAAGGAGTGCATGAGATTTATATCTTAAAAAAATTGCATTCATAGTTCCATTCAAATCCATTTCTTCACATGCATAAATAATAGACTAAATAGCATTGTCCGTTGCAATAACCCCACTTTGGCTTAGATGAAGAGTGAGATTGAAGCAATATTTGAAATCTAGGTTTGGAGTCCTATCCTGCACATCACTGTGGTTTTACATGAAGTATTTTCAAGGTGATAGGTAGAAAAAGGAGATGCTTTCTATGTAAGGTATATACTCTTATTTGTCAAACCTTCATCAACCACGTTTGATATCTCTCAGGCTGCATTTACACTACCAAACAACTTAGGTCCCCAGTTCATTCCTGGGTCTCTGTTCCCGCAGAGTACACATTGCATAAATTTTCATTTGCTGCTAAGCTATTATTCTAAGACATCTCAGATTATAGTATTATATTGGCTACAGATGGATGGATGGATGGATGGATGGATGGAGGGATAGATAGATAGATAGATAGAAAATGCTATCTGTATTTAAGGGCTATGGCAGTACGATGAGATGCTGTAGGCTACATCAGATCAGAAGTATCGAGCTTTCCCTGAAAGAGGCTCCACGTGAGCAGTGCAGATGCAATCATTCTGCACCCCTTGGCTGAGGATCCTACTCTCAGTCTCTGTCAGTATCACACTATGCAATGTTCTGCAGAAATAGCTCATCTGGCTCTTAATAAACCCTGTTCTGACAAAAGAGTGAGGTGATAACCCAGATATTAATGGCTTCTTCACTTAGGCCTTAAGTAAAAAATTTCCCATCTTTTCATTCTGGAAAGTGTGAAAAATGAAAGAGGGAAGACCATGTTTTGTTATTTATCTTTATTTTTCTTCTCATCAGATATAGCAACTACCATGTCCTCTGCAAGATTTTCTTTAACATGGCAAGCAAAAGCACAGTGGGAGATACCAGTGAGGAATGTACATCTTGCAGTAAGAAGCCCATTAATTAATCAGGGCCATAGCAATGACAGACAGTGTTTCAAATTTTTCAGAGCAAAACTATTTCACTAAAAGTTCCATAATACTAGATAAAGTGAAAGCCTGATATTTGATAAAAACATAGAAGTTAACAACTTCCAAGTTCAAGTAAGGGAAGATACAAATTTGAGAACATTATGTACTAAGAGTGAAAAATGTAGATGAAATCCATGCCCATAGATATTGTTATACTTACTGATTTAGAAATAATTTCCTATACTTGTAAAGGTTACATTTTGATTGCTTGCCCAGAATGTAAGCTGGGTAATGCCACGTCTCTGTGGATTGAATAATTTCACTCTGAAATCAATACTTTCAGAAGCCATGAGTCAATCTGCCTTCCCAGCACAGTTGTCCTTTTATTTTTTTCATTTTTTTCCATTTTTTTTTTTCCTTTTTTTGTTTTGTTTGGATAATGGTTCCCTATCCATAAAGTGCTACGTCAGTGTTGAATATCTAACTTTTATGGGAGTAAGATGTTTATTAGGTAGTTAAACTAGGTGAGCAAGGTTCAAGATGGTAGGACAAGTGTAAACAAGAACTTTGAGAATGACGGCTCCCAGTGGGCTGTACTTAATTCAGAATTCTAATTTGCAACTAGAACAGTAATAATTGCTCATCTGGCTACTGAAGAAATATTCATCTTGACAAACACATTCATCAGTGTCACGGTGGATTTGACCAAAGAGGGATGTTTTTGATGTAGAGGTTTCCACCTGAGCTAAGGCCAGACTTACTGGTAGAAGTTGAAATTTTATCAGGTCAATTGTTATAGCTTGGAAAGGAAGACAAGGCTTCAAACCTACAAGCCCTTTTTCAAATCAGAAAGACTGCAAAGCCCAGAAGTTTTTGCTACTTTTATCAACACTAATGGTTGTTCAAATAGAAGATATTACCTCTACCTACAAACTTTTATTCACCTTTGCCCTTTAGACAATGAAGGTTACAGCAATATCCGAGCCAGTCACCACTTTGTAGTCAGTGGTGACAAACAGGAACTTACTTCATATTCCTTTTTCTATATCTACAAAAGTATGAAATAAACCTTTTACTTATATGGCCTTATGTTTCTTATCTTACATTAAGACATGACAATGATTGACTTACATAGAAATGTCACAAGTTCACTCGTATCAATCCTATCTGATACCTCTACATTGCAATGTATTTCTAAGCTATCTTAAATACCAGACATAGCGTAACTAAGCTAAAATGGAATTCAGTGGAAATTAATTTATCCTATGAAATTAGCCTTTTGATAGCTAGCATTAAGGATATGAACTTGCTAATCAGAATAGCCTGATGGAAATAATAATTTAATGTGTTAAAGGACACTGTGGAAATAACTGACCAGTGTGATGTGCTTTTCGACAATTAGAACAAGGAAGATCAAAAAAAAAAAATTTGAAAAGGGCTTTTTAATTCATTGCCAGCTGTATTGAATATTGTGAGTTTCTAAGAGTTCTCTATGAGTCATCTTCTCTTGGAAAAGACTTCCTCTTCTTCATCATTTATCACAAGATAACAGTGAAGGAAAATTCTGAGTTCAAAGGGCTTTTAAGTTACTGAGAGTTGATAAAAAACAATTTTAGTTGTTGTTTGTATACAGAAATGCTGTATTTTTTTATGATTCTATATTATTTTGAATATTTTTTTTTTTACATACCAACTGGTAGTTGAGCGTTCTGTGAAAAAATGGACACATTATTTCAGTGCCAGTCCAGGAGTTGAGAAGTCAAGATTACTCTTTCGGCAGGCTTCCTTGGGCACATAGCTTAAACCTGTTTTTCAAAAGTATTTAGGCATTGCTCCAGTCAGTGTTGCAATGATTCTGTAATCTATCAAAGCTGTTACATGAACTAATAGCTCTAAGTTAAGTCAACACAGCTTAAGCATAAAATAAGATGAAGTTTTTCACAAGGCTAATTAACCCTTTTTAGCAGCAGACTATACACATGACAAATTCTCCAGATCCCCAAGTCTAAAGCAAGGTGGGAAATCTTTCCGAAGGATATCTCTACTTTAGTAATGTTATAAAAAATATTGTCACTGTTCTTTTGGGCCTATGAACTTAAGAGGGTCACACTATCAGCCACAGTCTCTTTGAGCTTCAAAATCCACCTATCTTAATTTCTCTTTCTCGTGACTGCTATTACCTACCTGCTTATGCAAGGTGCTATATGGTCCTGTCTTTCCGTCTGGCAACTTTTGAGGTCTTTATCCTCATTGAAAACCTCTGAAACAGAGAGGTCTTGCTTACCTATAAGATATTTCTAGGATTCACTCAGATTCAGCACCACAGTGTTTCCCTGACCAGTGGCATCTCTATGCTCCAGAGTGAGGCAGGAGCAGGGGCCCTTGGCCTAATTAACAGGCTTAGTGAGATGTAGAGGTTTCTCACAATGCATCCCCCAAATACGACGTGTATTTGTGCCTGTGGGAGAGTGAAGTTGATGTCTCTTCCTTGCTGGAAGAGAACTGAACCCTCCAGTTGTTCCTGAGACACGACCTTGGAGAGTGGAAGAGGAGCTGGGAGCTGCACACCACAAGGCCTAAGCAATCCTTGATTGCTACTGAAAGGAACTTAAATTTCAAAATCAGCTTCTTCTACAATATCTCATAATGAGCTCTGGCTTTTTAATTAGCGACCTAATGGAAGCCTTTGACAGGCAGATGGATATCGCTGTGCGATAGAGCAGCCCCAAAGGCTGTGCAGCAAAGACTGAGCACTGCTATGAGATTGTGGGCATGACTTTCATCTGATTTCACAAGGCATATTTTCTAAATCACAGATCCCTATTGTATGTGTCCTCACCAGGTTTACAACATCCACTTCAGTGGGGGCAGCAAAACTAGATACATGAAACATGACTTTTCAGTGTCACAAACACCAGTAACCCCAATGGCCAAGTCCAGCTTAAAAAAAATCTACTTGTGTAACCAAAAAATGTCTTAGTTTGCTTTTGCAACAACACGCATTGGGAACCATGTTCAGGTTGTTCTGGACATTGACCTCTGTGTTCTTCTTAGTGTCACTGCTTTCTGAATTGAAGTCATCTGGAAAACGTGATTAACCTTTTTTTTTTTATCTTTCCTATGGCTGTATGACAATTAATGTCGCTAGGTCAAATCTAGCCCTGTGTTGCACTTGATTTTGAGTTTAAAGATTTTGAAACTAGGGTAAGGGGTGTATTTTAACTTAGACACATCCCTCATTACCCATGATTTTGGTTATTTAATGACTATAAATTTAATACAAGGATCAGAGTGCAGCTTTGTTTCCATTTGACTAAATCTGCCCACCTTCTTTTTCTCTATCGTGCTCTCAGCATCCAGGGAGACACATGGGAGCTGATGTACAGCTATTGCTTGTAAGTCACATTCCTACTGCAAGGTAATAAACTTGTGTATGTATAAATATTAGTATACCCTTCACACAAAATTTTTTTTTAACTTGGTATTTTATCAACAATATACTCAGAAGAACAAAATACTGTTACTGAAGCTGCAGTTTCAGGACACAGTAGCTATGGGGCAATAACACAGCTAAAAAGTTTGTCTCTTCTGCCTCTGCCCTCCTGCCCAGCTCTCATCCCAGAGCAGAGGCCCTGTCATTTGTGCTGGCTAACTGCTCCCAGAGCTACAGCATGCACTGAGCTTCTGAAATGGTCTGGGCTAAAGTAAAGCTCTGATTAAATGGGGTTCAGAGCCCTGTCTGTCAAACAGTTGTGCTGGCAAAGTGCAGGGCACCTGGTACTGCAGCAGTGGGAAGAAACAGAAGAGGGACATGGAGGAGGAGAAAGAGAAGGAGGAGGAGGAGGAATAAGAGGAGGAGCAGAAGTAGGAAGAAGAATTAATGGCTGAAGTTGGTTGGGATGGGAATTCCCGAAACCAGCACTGCTACTGAGTCTGTCTGCTGACAGACCACAGCCAGAGCCTGAAGGATGAAAGCACCTTGAAAAACAGTGGGATAACAAGTTTGCAATCCTTTTTCTGCAATGTTGGTTATTCTCCTGTCCTCATTTTTAGGAGAAGTAATGAGTACTCCAACACCTTTCTGGGGTTTTGCATGTGAAATTTTCCCTGGTTCAGTTTCTGGGAATGACTTACATTTTTTAGCTCTTCCACCTCGCTCTTTGCCCTTTTCATACGCACACATGACTTCTCTGGTAAAGATTTGATGCAGATCAATGTGCATGCTGGCATCTGGGAACAAGACAGATAACTTTTTTCTCACAGTTTCCTGTTCAATTTCATAAGGCGATAGTTCCAGTTAGTCTCAAAAGGCATAATATGCTGTATTTTCTGTGTAGTGAAAGAAGTTGTCTTTTCTCAGGGGTACAATATTGATCAAAAATCTTCAAACTACTTTAGTCAAGAAAAATGTGACTTCTCCCTTCTTAAGAATTAGGGGTGGCGTTTTTTTCTTTGGTGCTGAACATGACAGTCTAAGCAAATAATACCTGGATTCTTTGCTCACAAAATATTTCTTTTCTGTTTTGAAGCTGGTATTCCATTTTAAAGTAGTTTTTCACATAACTGAGCTGTCATCACTTGCAGACAAGGACTGAAGGTACAGATCGAGTTTGAACATGTGGCTTTGTACAAGGTCTCACAGAGATCCTGATGATGTGAAATATTCCTGAAACATTGTTTTGACTTTCACTCAGTACTTAAGTCTATTTAGTCATGTCAGGGATTTTGCCAGTGGTCTGAGGTGTGTTATCAATCCTATAGACTGTCTGCTCTCATACACATGCAGAAACTATGCAGGTGCAGGAGACTATGCAGACTTGGCCTTCACATCTGCCTTTAACTGTTTTCATCTTATCTCAATGATAAGGAATTTCCATGACAAAATGATTAGGTAGAAGCAATTTGACCAGATATTAAGCAATTGCTGTAGATATGCTAATCTTTATTAGTTCTCTGTGGAGTGACTAAGATTTTGAAAGAGATCTTGGTGACATAAAAATGAAGCGGCAAATAATTCAATTAAAAAAATATGGAAGACATAAATTCTTGTGTGTGTGAAAGCATGAGAGAGCTAAGGAAGTATTTTCATTACAGTTGTTATTCAACAAGGACCTACATCTGTTTCCAGTTTGCACTGATTATTGACACATCTGGCTATTTGGCCTTAGGAACTACAAGTTGCTGTTGTGACATTATTCTCTGAATCAACTTTTTAGACCACCCGGAAAATAATATAGCAAGTGCTGTGAGAAGATCGTGTTATTTGTAATAAGATTACCTTTTGGCATCTAGATGTATTGTACAAATGGGATTCTGTCATCTTCTGTTTTATAAATTACAGTTTTGCATTTTTTACACCTGTGAGGAAAATAAGTCCCTTGCCAAAGGGCTTACTATTTGACAAAAATAAATCAGGATGACCTGATAGAGTTTCAAGTATATGCCAGATACAGTAGTAACTACTTGCCTTACATGGAAAAATACCTTTGTTTCAGTAGAAACAAAATACAGCTAATGTCACACAACTGAGAAAGATGTTTCTTTAACCTATGGTGAGATGTATTTTTTCTGATTAATATCCCACTGTTGGAAGTGAATACTGTCCAAGTCCTTGACCCTTCAAACATTTTTTTCTGTAACAAATAGTTAAATTTTCTCCATCAGCAGTTTGAGAGTAGCAAACCAGCCGAAAAGCGTGAAAGATATATTTTGTGAAGTATATGGTGAAGACTTTGAAAAACCAAAGGATAAGATCATAGGACAGAAGGGACCACCTAGATAACCAAGACCAGTCCTTTCCAATTGCATGCAAAAGATAGGATAGTCCTGAAGGATTCACAGAACATTCACAGACACCCCCTCAAACCACAGGCCAAAAACCAGTTCCAATACTCTGTCATGGATTTAAAACATAGCAGTAAAAGACTAACAGCCACAACTTCCATGTGCCACAGGAAGAAACATGACAAAACGCTTATTTGTTTTTTTACAAATACTTTTAAACTCCGGTAATTTGTTGTTTTTTAAATAATAGTCTAGATAATCTATATGGCCACATGAAACTTCAATACAGCTTCACTTGCTGCGTTGAATTACATGTGGAATTAATTTGACCTTCTGCATAAAACTAACACAAGCCTTGAAGACGCATAGAATAAAGATATATAAGAAACAATTTGCTGGTTTTTGATGAATTCCAGGTTTGTAAATGGTTTTGTGATCTTTCTCTGAGAAAGTTTAGACAGCCTCAACAGTTATTTCCATTCCTTCAGATTAAGGCTGCAGTTTTTAATGTGCATTATTGAATTTTTAATTCCTTTAATAGTTAAAGAATAAAAAGTACAGAGGGCAAGGCAGCAAAATCACTGGGAGGCAAGAGCAGAGAATGAATACTGTATTCTTTGCAGTGCTATACTATACTCTGCTATTCTCTTTAGGCTTGCCCTTTGTCCTCTTTGACATTGTGTCCCTGTGAGTGGTCTGATTTCTCTTGTTTTCTCCTTAGGATAAGAATCTGAGGGCAGCCTTTGTGGTAGAGAATTGGCACATCCTGCCAGGCACACTGCCATACAGATCATCAACCTTGCCACATCTTCTGTGTACCTTATGGCAATGATGATGATGTCTTTTGCTAGCTGCCTGGCCAGCCAAAGTGTCTGCAATTGGATAGAGGATACCCAGTTAGGAAATGTCTGCACTCGTGCACAGTTTTCCAGTAATTAAACAGATGCAAGAACGACTGAGGCAAAACAAATATGTAAAAATAGAAACTACTCCGGGTGATTTTCTTTTTCATGTGCATGTAGTGGACTTAGGACTTCTGCAAGACCTTTGAAAAGTGATTTATAGCTAGTTTGATAATGCCTGTTTTGAACTTTGTCTTTGCAGTGCCTACAAAGTTCTTGCCCAGTGCTCAGGGAATAAGTCAAAGCACCTAAATCAGGTAGCCTAATCAGACAAGTAAGAAAGTTAGGCATCTTCAGAGGATGATTCAGTATCCCACATGCTGGGCAACAACTTGCCCAGATTTCTGAGGCCTCACAGATAGTGCTCTCTGCAGGGAGCAGGGAGATGCCTGGTTTCCCTCCTAGATATGTTTATGCAGTTTGCATGCGGGAGATTTAGAAAAAATTAGAGACTGGGATCAGGTCTCCTCCCTCCCAGCTGAGTGACCTACCCAAGAGGTTCCTGAATTATTTGTTGTTCTCCTCCCCACAGTAAGGGAATGATCTGTCTTAAATCTGAATCTTGCTTAAAAAAACAAAGCCTTAACAGGAGGAAAGTAGAGTGAGTAGCTGCTTTACAGCATGGAGTTTAGGACACAGCTCAAGCTAAAAAGGCTCAGGCATCTAAACTTCCTGCATCCTCCATGATTTTTTAAACCATAAAACTGACATGCAGAGGGCAGACTGTATTTAGAAAAGCAAGCTCTGCTTTTGTGAGTGCCTAATCTCAAATGGGGTACAAGAGCCTGAAACCTATGTAATTCGCAGTGCTTCTCCCCAAATCCTGGGTTACCTGCCTAAGTTCTGGAGAAGGGACAGGTCAATGCTGTCTTCTGCTGGCTGGATCCCAACCATTTTCTTGTCAGGAGGGCTCATTCATGAAGTTCAAGCATGTCCTTTTGTCTACTGATTGTATTAATCAACTCAGAAGTCAAGCAGGCATCTCCAAATCCCTTGGGAATGATTCCTTGCAAAATCAAGAGTGTGTCTCAACTCCTATGAGGCTCAGAGTTACCATTCATGGATACTCAGACTGTTAAGGTACTAAGGTGCTTCAAGTTGCAGAGAGGATTTTCAGGTAATATGCAAACACATTCTTGAAATTTGGACCTAGTCTGTCAAGCTACTCAGCTGCTTTAGAACAATTTTTCTTTAGATGCAATCTCTTTAAGATTCAAATGTGCCTTATTATGAAGTAAGAGGAGATTTAATTACTTTGGGGGACTATTTTGATGTCACTCTTTTGGCTGCTGCCAAATATGTGCTCTTTTTTATTCTTTGGCTAAAGATAACACCTAAAAAGTTGACATTTGCAGTCAGATGACAAAGGTTTGAAGTAGTTCTAACATATATCAGGACACAGATATCCTATTGGGATTGTATGCCAAAATTGCTTTAGTCAGGATACAATAAACAGTTGGGAACAAAGTGCTGTAAAAACCTTCAAACAGAAATTCTTACTTTACACAGTTCTTGGAAATAGGATCCATCTCTTTTCCTCTGAATTCAGCTCCTGAAGCACTCTGTTAACCATCTGGTATCTTCCAGGAAAGGAAAAATGTAAATTACATCTGTCCTTTGCATGGTATGGGGGACAGGGGACAGGGCTGGGACAGCTATATTCATATCCAAAAAAGAAGAGACTCATTTCAACTTTGGTGAAAGCTTTGTGCTTCACGAACTGTTACTTGCATACACACAGCAAAAATTCTCTGAATTATTCTTATATGCAGTCCATTTCCATATACTCTGCTGATTTACATGCGCACACAAAAAAATTGCAGACTTTCTTGCTTAAAAAGACCATCCTGGATCAAAGTGTTTGAGATGTGAGGTCATTCATTTGTGTTCATGCAACTTCTAATGCTCATGATTCAGTGTACAATTTTCTACTGCATCTTGGGGGGTCTTGAGGCTTCCATGCCAGCATTAGTCCCAGATGTAAATGTACAAAAATTAATGGTATAAGGATAGCTGGTCATTGACAATGAATAGGTGCACTGTGTATGGAGAACGGGTGAAATTCATATTATAATGAACTGTAGAGAATTCAGTATGTGATGAGACCCTAGGGTTTTGCTCAATAAAAAAAGGAAATCCAATAATGTATTTCCTTTTATTCAGCACGTATTCCAAGTTTTTTCCCCTTCATTTTGCCTAAGAACTTCCTTTCTGAAGGCTGAATACCCCATCACTTCTGTTTTCATTTCTCATTAGTTTTGCCTGGAACTTCTATGCCTTATTGCCAACATTTGGTTTACCCCAGAAAGAAATTGTTTCATGGCATGGCAGGAATAGATCTCTATGAGGATCTCCATTGAAGTCACAATTTGTTTTTTAAAAGGAGGGCTCTGCTTCAGCCTTCTACCCCTCCAATATGGTTGTTGTGCTCCAAAGGACAAGGGATCTGCCAGCGACCTCCCTGAATCTACCCAAATAAGTGGTCTGTAGTGATAGCATTCAGCCAGGGAGCAAGAAGAAAAATGGAAGACTACTAGGACTTTTAGTAGATGGGAAAGTAAGTGAACAAGAAAGCAATGCTTCTAAAGTGCTGCTGGGGTCACCGGAGTGGTGGTAGGTTTCCACCTACCTCAGCAGGGCTGGCTGAGCAAAAAGAATTTAAAGGGATCAGAGGGGGAGACACATATGATGAACATACCTCATGAAAGGGGGTGGAATGAGTGGGAAGATACAGCATGTGCTGTAGGGGTGGATGGTAGTAAATCTGTGCTTTCATAATCACTTGTGACTATGCACTGAGGGTGGGATTCATTTCACAAAAAGCCGATGTTTTTATCGTAGCTGCTCACACTGTGCCTCTCGCAGGCAGTGGAGAGAGGTGAGTGTTTTTTAAAACATTAGTTTGTAGTTTTGCTTCTTTATTGGTAAAGAAAGAAGAGTTAGTTTTTCACATAATGCAAACATTTTGTCCAATCCCTAAAGAAAGGATTTATTGCTACTTTGGCAGGGAGCTGTGCTGGAAACTCTCCCACTTCAGTTCCCTGGACAATGTCCTCCCCTGAAATATGGTTTGACTGTTCTGAACAGTGCATTGCAAATTTGCACACAGTGATATTGACATCTGGCTTTAGCATATGGGATACAGATAGTCCTTGATTGCTGAACAGCTGTGATGTTTTGAAAAGAAACAATTGCATTTGAAGAATATGGGATATAGAGTAGGCCTTGTCCTATCCCACACATCTTGCTGACATTTCTTCTTCTAAATTACCAGTCTGATTATTAAATTTCCAGAGTATAAAACCACCAAAATTTAGAAGAGATTGAAGTAGATGGTAACATTGTCAGATATGCCAGCAAACAATCCACTGACAACACGTGTTAGGAATCAGTCCATTACAATTAGTCAAGAACAATGCCAGAAGATGATGGGACTGAGTAAGAACAAACAAACAAGCACAAAGGAAGGAAGGAGGGAAGTACTGAAGGTTCAGAAAATGTTCCCATCAATTTTGTATGTAAAAAACCACTTTGGTGAAGAGTTTTTGCAGCAATTTCAGCAGTGTCAGCAACTGTATATAGTGAGCTCATTTACACAGTAACAAAGAGTGCTGCTATCAGCTGAATATCAGTTGTCAGTTTGTCAGGAAGTGGTCCTCCAAAGCAAAGTGAAATGCAGTTATACATAGGGAAGGGAAGCAAATCTTTGCAACCCAAATTTATCTGAAGAAAACCAAAAATCTTGGTGTATCTTCATCCAAATGATGCTGTATATAAAATATTAAAAATTGAAGTTGGTTGCCTAAACTTTGCTTTATTTTGCAGCCCACTAGTTTATATCTCAATGTGATTTGGTAATTGCAGGACTGCATATACCATTTATACACATTTCGTATACTTTTCACCTAGTAAATGTTCAAGTAGCCAGGCTACCTGTAGACACTTTCCTATCAGTCCTGTACCTTATGCCATAATTTCTGGGTGCTAGGATTTAAGGGTGATAAATGTCATTATGAATGTCAAGTCTGCCCAGTGTCTGACAGTCTCATGAGTAAATTTTGTATCAGAGCCATAGTATCTCTGTGAAAGATACTGCATCTTTAAAAATAGGTGTTTAGCACTGATTTAAAGACTTCAGGAACTGAAATAATCCTTCCTAACTGAGGTGCCTATAGCAGCCACTTCAGCCTTTTTCAGTATTGAGTGAAATGAGAATAGGAAGTGTTGTGATGAGTCAAACTGAATCTAACTTTTGAAGGTGCCTCTTGCATATCCAGGAAGCTATTAATCTCCTATGTCAGTTATGTACTTGAAACCTGAATGGGAAAAATCTAGGCTTATGTGGGCCAAAGTTATTGTAGACAAAGTTCTAGCAAAGAGAAAATAAAGTGGAATGTTTTGGAATAATGTATTGGCTATACAAAAGAACCTCCTGGCAACACAACCCTGTGAGTCATCAGAATAACTAAAACTGACTTGCAATACCGGAAAGTGAGGGACTGTTGGACAGAGGAATAATAGTGATTTTTTTCAAAGGAAAAGAAATGAATTATATTTATTCAATTCAGGGTAATGTGAACGAGAGCATATTTGTACTGTTCTAGCAGGTCAGTTCATGATCAAAGCCTTTTAATGCAACAGATCTCTTCACAAAATTTATTTGTACTAAAAAAACTAATGTGACAAAGAACTATGATACCAAGCAGCCAAATACACCAAAGATGTATTTTCAAAGTCTTTTAGATTTATTTTCAAAGTCTTTTATCTTCTTACATTTTCACTCCCCAGTAGATAACCATTTTCTCATACCTCTGCCAAGTTCATGCAAGCCATATTCTTTCATTTCATCTTCATTTGTTGTTAAATTTTCCTAAAATTTGCCTTTTGTTTTCAGTATCTTTTTAGAAGTTCCTCATTGTACACTTTAAATATATGGGGCACATCCTTTCCAAGTCTTTCCCTGCTCCAGGCAAAAGAGAGTTTGCAGCAAAGATGCTGAATACCTCTTTCATATCTTCTTCTGGGAAGAAATGCCATCAGTAGCTCAACCTCCACCTCCAAAGTGTCTTTAATTGATTTGGCACTTGATCTCCCAGGAATGTCAACCCTTTTCATTGCAGAATCTGTGGTACATGTAATTTTAAAATCTGCCATGCGTTCTTGCAAGTTCAGTACAGCATTGTGGTACAGTAAACAACTGTGATTCAAAATACATTACAGGTTTTTTTAGAGATTGCAAATACAGGAATATACAAGAAGAAGCAGGAAAAACAAAAAAAAAACCAAACCCACAACAAAGCAAACAAAAAAAGACGATATCCTGCAACCCAGACTGCACTTTTTAGAGCACTGGCATTTTTTTTTACTCAAAATCTGAACACTTCCCTACCAGTCTGCATGATTCATGGCTGTGTTGCTCTGTTCCTTGTTTTGACACGTGGTTGGTCCATATGAAGATACTTTGAGAATGTACCATGATCTCTGATTGTGCTGAAACGTCACAGAGTGTACAAAGGCCAAAGCAAGAGATTGCCTATGAGAAGCTCCATGTTTAGCTGCTTCACTTATCTCAGCACACATGCCCTGTTCTCTTTTCCCCACCTCATGTCAGTGATCCGGTCTCTCTGATGAGCTAAGCAATTCCTTAATCACAAGAATTAACACTGAAAACACTATGCACAAATGAAGATTAATAAGTAATAATAAATATTCCTACAAATAGTTACTAGGGTTGACTTAAACAGCTTCAGCATCTGTAGGGATTTAGACTTTAAAAAGGTTTTCAAGTTCAAGCCAAAGCAGGAATCTCAAAGTAGGGGTATCATGGGCCTGATCCTGCAAACATGGTCAGAGTGCAGCAAAATGTATATGCAGGGGATGCTTTTATCCTTCACACTACTAATGAAGCTGTTTTGAGAGGTGAGTGTGAAAGAGGCTCTCTCCTGACAGACAGCAGAGGCCTTCAGTACATTCAGGCCATCCATGTACCTATTCTGCTGCACTCCTAGGTTTCAGCTTCCCTTGCCACTATTTTATTTGGTATAAAAGTATTCTGAAGTGAGGATTTGTACCTGAATGTCCCATTCCTTAGGCAAATTCTGTCACCAATCACTTGGAAAAACATTTTCTATTTTGGTCTTAAGCAGACAGTGAGTGACTCCAAATTACAATAATTTCCAGAATCTCCCTGTCTTTTGATTGATGGGCTAATTGCATGAAACCTATTCTGTGTTAAGGAAATGTAGGGTAAAAATTGCAGTTTCCCAGGAGCACATGCTTCTCTTCATTTCCTCAGTTTGGCTTTGTTTGGACCTTCTGGGACACTTCAAGCTCTGTGAAGGCAAATTCAATGGTCTCTTTGGTAGAGATGGATATTAGTGAGAGGGCACACGGAAATTCATGTCCAAACTGTTCTGATTTTAAAGGATGACAGTCACTTACGGCTTCCCTTTGGATTTTTAAAAAAATCCTAATCCTTTTTAGGAGTAAGCAACATTTTAGAGGAGATATAATGAAGACTTTGGGGATAATTGATCATGGCATTGTCTGTTTTGCAAGGTCAAAGCAGAAGTTATTAAAAGTAGGAATTTTATTTAGGGAATGGATGGCATATATTTTTAAGTGATAAGCCCACAGGATGTTAAATATGTCCTCCTGGAAATTTAAAAAATGTAAACTATCATTACTCTGTTCTGTTCTGCAGTTGCAAGTGCTGGTGCCAGAATTTTCTTATGCCTGTGGTAACAAAATCTCTCTCCCTCTCCCTTTGCCCTTAGCCAGCCTTCCCAAGCCAGAAATTGCAACTGATTTTAGGAAGAGGCATTTTGCACTTGGTGCATATACACTTGTGCATACACATATATAAATCCATACACAACATGGTGGTTGTTACCTCAGTTGGTTTGGTCTTCAAAGTCTTCCACTGAGCAAATGGACAAGAATGTCCTCCATTAAAAAATTACTTTAAAATATTGAAGCAGCAAGTTTGCTTTACAAATTGAGGAAAATCTGAATTTTTGCTCTTCAAAGTGAGTTATTCCTTCTTTACATAGTTCTTCTGTTTGCGTTCTGTATGGCAAAATGTCATTGTCATCAACACAAGCACCATATGAGGAATGCTTCTGGCAAATGAATGTTTCTCATATGTAGGTTTTATTACTATTTTTTAATTGTGTAAAATTTCAAAACCCCATTTTAATACCCACTGCAGTCAATGGGAGGACAGTTGTTGACTCCCACAGGCTTCAGATCAAGACACAGTTTTGGGAAATGGGTGTACTAAAGCCCATTAGGACAGAATTGTTTCTTCGACTTGGCATCTTTAAACTCTCTTGTCTTTGTTTTGTGAGGCACATAGTTTGTGATCAATAAAAAGACGTTATGCTGTCGTACATGTTGTAACTGAACCAACAACTTAAGTTGCACTGTAACTAAATCACAACCTTTGGACAAGTTACAAGGAAAATGTATTTGCTTTATTGATTTTTTGTCTCTTCTATGCTGATTGATCATTTACTTTAAAGACTGAAACAAGGATATGCAAATGAGTAGTTCTTTAGTCTGACTAAATGTCATATACAACAAAATAGTCTTTTGTGACTTCACATAAGAGGTGATTTAATTTATTCTTTTACTATCACTGTTCGCAAATACTTTAATATAGGAGTAGTAAGAAACTAGTTTAATTAAAATTTTTGTTGAGGAACCAGACAGGGACATGCTCTGATTTTTTGACTATCTTCTGGCAAAAATAACCAGTATTGTAGCAGCCAGAAGTCTGAAGCAGAATATGGGAAAAGGTGTCATAGGTATGTTACAGACGTCTTGGAAAAGAGTTTCTTGTTCTTGTAACTGTGCAGTCTAAGTTAGGATAGTTCCACTGACTACATCTTTGTTCTCTTTGTTCTCTACAAAATTGTTCTCTAATTTTATTGAGATTAAACATATGGTGTTGCTTCTGCTGTCTGATTAACTGAATATTTTTGAAGAGAAGAGAATCAAAGAGATTTCAAATTAGCTGTGAAAATGCTTGCCCTGCAATTTTTAACAAATATTTGAACAAACTTTTATAAGGCTGGTGCTGTGACCACTTCCCTGGGGAGCCTCTTCCAGTGTCCAGCCACCCTCTTGGTGAAGAAATTTTTTCCTGATACCTAATCTAAACCTCCCCTGATTATTTTAGCTCAGGAGCACTCTGTACTAGCAGGGCCATAAAGCTTCCAGGCAGAACTGGCTGGGACTCAGCTTGCCCTTGGTATCGACAGAGAATCTCAGGGCTTTTCTGTGTGTCCACATAAATATACACACACACATACCAAATGTGGGAAATTGTCTGAAAAGGACTGCTGGTCAAGCATGGATTGGACAGTAACAGATGGCTGCTCTCAGAAAACCCTTTTACAGATAGCACTTTTGCAATACCTATAAGTAATGTGTCATTATTATTTGATAGCACTTTATGGACACTGAACAGAGTTGTGTGCCTTTAAAACCTGGTATAAAACATTATAATAATACTCAGAACTGAAAAAAAACAAAAGTCTTCCTACGTTTTGTTCTTATCTCTAATCCCAACATTAAGAGATCACATAAATAGCTGATTTAGAGGAAATTTAAACTCAAATGGCAAATTGCATGAAGGGGCCCAGAAATGGTATTTGTTTGAACTCATAACTATTCATCCTTCTGTAAGGTAGATAAGGCATTGACAAGAGAAACATTAAAGGAAAAATAAAAGGCATAGGCTCCTTCCCAGTCCACTCTTATTCTCCGGTGCTCTTTGCTCTCTGTGATTGTGTACTGTGCTCCTGATATCAGGCTTACTACTGTTGTGTCTATCTAGTAACTATTTGTTCAAATGCATGATACTAGAAAAGCACTGACACATATTCATTTCTTTATATGTATACATGTCAAAAGTGGTGTATTTTTAGAACTAAACAAAGGCAGGCTTACCAGGTGCTTTTACAAACTGAAATAAAGCATTACTTTCATCTTTCCAAGATACTGCTTCATGAAAATCCTCTTTACTATTCTTCATTCTTTTCTTATTATCTGAGACAAATGTTTGTATGCTGTCCCTGCTTCAAGAAATTATATATATATATCTCCTTCAGATTGCAAGCAACAAGGTGACCACAGCTTCTTTATGAACTATCAAGGGACTGAACTTTAATTTTCTGTTAAAAAAAAAAAGATCCGAAAGGAAAATTAAGTTTGAATCAATAAACTGGTGTTGTAGGTTAGGAAAGAAAAGCAGGAAGATATATAAGATATGGAAAATAGGAAAGAAATTGGACAAGTGCTTTTGTGGCCATTTTGAAGGGTAAAATACATGCATCTTGAGATTCAAAAAAATATTGGCAGACATAACTTTTGTTTAGGTCAGAACTTTCTACGGTCTAACAGTCTCACCTGTCTGGCATGTGCAGTATTTGAGACTCCTTGTCTTATATGACAAAACTGCAGAAGTTCTTATGTAGTACAAGGGGTTCTAATCCATTCTAATTTTCATACTAAAATATTATAGTTATTAATTGTTGAATGAACATACTTATATTGTTATTTTAATCTTATTATACAGAGAACTTTTCAAACCATTCAAGCAGTTCAGCCCTCTCTTGTTAGTGACTCATGTATGAACTTACCCTCTTTCTCTTCAGAATTATTCCGTTCTGTAAACGAAAGAAAAACAAAGGGAGTGGTGGAAAACTTTAATTTCAGACTACATGTTGTTCATGAACTCTTTGTTTGACTCTATTTGTATTGGTTGGGTTAATATCTGTGTCACATGATAATTTTTTTCCTTCATGATCGGAAGCTAAAAACGAATCACAAAACAATCACTAGTGACTAACAGCAATCACTCTCATTTTTATTATCTAGTCACAGCAGCAGTTGGGAAACATTTTAGTCCCAAATATTTTCAGAGTAACCTGGCAATTGTTGGCATTCTCAGAACAGAGAATGTGACTGAAAATGACCTACACTGTCCATGTCCATTCACACACACATTTGCTGATACAAAGATCTATTGACCACAGAATGATTTTTCACAGCTTTCCCGTCTCACCTATTTCACCACCAGTAACTTACAAGTGCAATTTGGTGACTTTCTCATATACAGCAAAGTGACGTAAGTTATAGGTCCAAGTCCTGTTTGCACAAGCAAATCGTGCAGAAGAGAATTTACATCAATGACAATGCAAAATTCATTGTCCCTCGGCTTTTGCAAGTGGAAACCCCCTGGAAAGTTGGTTCTGAATGATTTTCTGTTACTTATCTCTTATTTATCCTTTCTACCTACAGTCACACTGCGACTATTGTGTGTCTCCAGTAAACATCCCAGCAGAAGATCATAATGAGAACCTAAAGATACCCTGTGTGGGGAAAGAGATCGTAACCTGGGTAAAAGAGTGCCCCAGCTCTTCTGGCACTATGAATCCTTTAAGAAGGTTGTTTAAAATCTGATTTCAAGCTATGTAAGCTGCATTTTTTTAATATATATTTGTAGCTCTGCTCTCACAAATCTATGATTCATGACAGGAATGCAGCTTGGATCTCTTGCAATGTAAGCAGCTGCAGATACTTCAAATACTTGGGTACATGTGATCCAGCAGCTTGCTATAAATTTGCCCCTAAAAATAACGTAACAAGTGATTGAACAGTGATAGGAATTAAACACGGCAGTGAGTGAATGGAATGCATAAGTCCTTACCTCAGAAACTTTTATTAAGGCAATTGCTATAATTAAAACCAAAATGAAAAAAGAAACACTCTAGAGTACTATCTTTGTACAAATTTGCTGCAAGATTACTTTAAAGGGTTTTTTTTAAATATCATTGGACACTGAAATAAAATATTTGTTGATATGCAATGTCACTGAGCATGATATTTATGTTGTTGCATCATCTGAGAGTCAACTGTATTTCCACTTTCCATGAGTTACTGAACTAATTTGGTTTCAAATTTTCCCTAACTTTTTACCATGTGAACAAAATAGGCAAGTAACAGCCCTGAGCTTTTTATACCAAAAGGATATTTTGCTGTGTGATTTATCTGGAAGCTTACTGAAACATTTCAGGGCAAACAGAAGAATTCCCACTGACAACAATCAGCTTTGAATCTGTCTCTGATAGCTGAAAACACGGTTTATGTCACGTCTTATACTTGTATTTCTCATTCCTCTGCCCTCATTTTAAGACCGACACTGTGTTCAGTAATCCACATAAGAGGAAACAGCATGTCAGCATTTCTCTGAGCTGATTCTGCCATGTCATCCCTGTTTTCACATACAGTTTTAATATAGAACCTTGGAGAATATGGAAAATTTTAGAAGAGAGATTTCATGGTCAAATCATATAATTAGATTCCACTAGGAAGTCTCGGGATAGCTAACTAGGGACTTGGTTGAGGATTTCAACCTAGAGGTGGAAGAGTAAATGGGGATTGCGTTTAGCTACACTGCAAACCTCAGTTCTAGAAGAACTAGGGTTTTTTTCTAAGAGACCTATCTGAGGATCTGTATAGCCTCCTGCATACAAACTTCCTCTTCTGCAGGCCTTTTGTTTCTGCTGTCCTCAGTTTCCTCTCTTACCCGTGCACAACAAGAACAAAGGTGCAAAACTTGAGTTGAAAGGGGATATAATAGATAGAGATTTTTCAAGTACTTGTGTGCCTCCCTTTGTCGTGTAGGGTGTCTGAACACTAACTCCTGAATTTCTTTGTCTAAAGGCTGGGCACTGGCTCTGAGCTCATCTCCCAGCCTTCCCCTTCATCAAGAGAAAGATGAAGGCATCTCCAGAAGGAACAAGTGTGTTGGGGATTGAGTCAGGGAGGAATGCCAATGGAAAAGCTGAGTGAATGTTAAAAAACATTGCTATTTCCTGAAGCCTCTGTTGAGTTAATTGTAACTCAGCCCTTACACTGACAAAACTAATTCTGAAGTTGGTTTGTTTAAAAACACATCTGCCTGGATACAGCATTTCTGGTTTTTTTTCCCTGACGTTCTGCTCTTATCTCAGTAAAATCTATGTATTGCAGTACAGTAGCAGTGTTGCAGTCTTGTTCAAATAAATGTAATATCATTTTTCTCTGAAGCACCCTGTCCGTGTTTGTCCGTCAACTGTGCTTTGTATCTCCCTCTTTAAATGTGATAGAACGGGGGAAAAAAACAGTGTTTATTTTGCTCTTGAATGCTGCACAAGCTGTTTAATATGCTTCTTATGAATTACCATTAAGAAAGGATTCCACATTTAAAAGGAAGCTTATGAGGATATAGGTAAGTGTGAGTGTGGTCTTTTCAGAAGAATGTTTGATTGAAGACCTGTGTTTGGACATGAGGTAAGGAAAAAGATCACTTAACCTCACTTGAATAAGTGGAGATTAAAGGTTAAAAGCTTTAAAGCTTTAAAATGCATTAGCAACAGAACAGTAAATACAATCCATGGAGACATGGAGGAATTAGCAAAACAAATGTTAAACTAAGAAATGCACTCTAAGATTCACTGGAATCTCCACACAAAGTCTGAATGCAGAGCACATTTAAATGTTTCACTGGTTGTTTTAAAATTGTCTTTGTATTCCTTATATTGGCTCTAATGGACACAATACTAAGCCTTACCATGAATTATGCAAGCAACTTTTATGCAGATGTTTCCATGTTTTAGCCTGCCTGGAGTTTTGTAGTTTTAAAGGGCAAATTTTATCATATACCTCATTTAACCTATTGCTTATTTGCTCGGCATGTACTGCTGATGCATCAGTAATGTAGCCACAATCTTGTTCAAAAAATTCCTGTACAGTATTAAGGAAAACAAAGTTACTGTCATCAACAATGTAACCTTATTGTATTGTAGACACAATATGATTTTTTATAAGTACAACATCTGCTAATGACAGTATTTGACTTAGATATCTATATTTTAACTTGCATCATGGCTACCTTCAACAATTGCTTTGTTTCTCTGTTTAGTAATTATTACAACTCAGTAAGTCCCACAAAGCACAAATAATTTTCTGAAAACAGTTCCTCCACTAAATAGAGGGGTGATCCCAGGCAGGGCATACAGCAACAGCCTAATTGTAAATAGGGAAGCTGTATATCAACAGAGCATATCTCTGTGTGACAAGGTAGAATAGAAAGTAAAATTGTAATTTTTAACTATTTCCACTATTGAAATAGTGATTATAATATATATATATATAAAATCTAATAGAAATAGTAGATGCAACAATGAATATTGGATAACACCTGAGGTTCTACCAGGGCTCTCAAACTGGCAGGCCCCAGACAGGGCAGTCAAAATCAACACCTCTGCTTGATCTTCTGCACCCAGGGCAAAATATTGCTGATGGTGGAAATCTTGTGTTTGTAGATGCAACAGATTTGGGATTGCACCCACAGAAGTCAGTGTCAAAGTTTTGGTCTACTTCAACCAAGTGATGACATGGTGCATAGGTGAGAATACAGGGCAGAAAACAATCAAAGATTTAAAAACATAGATTCCATTCAATAGTCTGCAAGTGTAATTATAACATATGACATTTAAAAGAACGGGAAATTTGAAATATGTGGTAGTTTTTTGCTAGCATGAGCCACACCTTTCTAAAATTTGACTTCTTAAATCTTCCAGTTAATATATAACAAATTGCTCTCATTGCAGAATGTTCAGATATAAGAGCTTCTCAAGAGTAACTGAACTTATTTTGAACTTTTATTTTCATTTAAACCCTCCATTAAGGAATTTGGGAGGGTGAGCAGGGTAGAAAGGCATTTGTTTAGATTCTGCTTTTAATAAAGTTTTAACACTTTGATATCAGTCTCTGATTAGATGCAGTATCCCGCATTCCAAAGTGAAGACAGGCTATTTGCTCTCTCTCTCTCCTCCGCCCAACACATATCTTACTTCTGTCTTTTAAGCAGAGCCTCTGATTCAGCCTAATTATTGTCATTAGCAGCAGTTTTCTGCAGAGCAGCATTCCTTGCCATGGCCCCTCCTTTTCAACTCAATGAAGGATTATCCTAAAGCCCAGTCTATTAATCCTATTTCCAGTTACTTTGTGAGGGGGAGGGTACCAGATTCCCTGTGTCCATTCTGTGTTTGAAGCTTGGCTCCAAATAATGGATTTTCCTGGTGTTTATCACATTACTCTGTAAAATGCCTAAGGATGGGATTCATCTGCAGTGTAGATGTCTGCATCTAAGCAAGTCCTGGTTCCTTTTATAGTCAATAGATATCAATAGACACTCTGAGTGTGTGATTCATCCCATCTCAAGATAGACATCTAATTTAGGTCAGGTGACTCACTCCCTGGAAGTACTTATTGACTATAAAGGGAATCTGAATGACTAACTCAAAGATTTTTAAAGTGAAGTGAGGTGAAACTCATCCTACATGCCTCACATCTTCAATACCCTTCTCCTTGAACAGCTACTCTCACTGTTTTTAACCCAGATGGTTCACAGAGCTTGCTACCATTTTCCAACTCTCCTGTGAAACCCAGTCACCAGATTTCATTTCAGTTCATCCCACCTGGGAAGACAGTCCTCAAGCCTTGCCCATCTTCTTTTCCCTGGATACTTAATGACTACATTATTCATCCTTCCTTGTCTATTATCACCCAGGACTTCAGTCCTGGTATCAAATATTGTTTCATCTTTTCATGCTTGCTTCCTGAGGCAAGTTCTTTTTCTTAGCTCATCTTCAATTCAAAGAAAGAAAACCTGTGTGTTTGTTTAATATTAGGAAATGGTATAGAATTTTGAAGTTCCATAATATTAAATCATAATTAATAAGAAATAATTGATTTGTTTGTTTTACATTTAGGATTTTAATCAGCCATTTTATTGGTTACAGCATGTGACTTTCTAGCTATGTTAATTTAGTTCTACCTTCCTCTCTGGCTACACTTATTCATCAGGGAAGTCCCAGTGGAACTTGTATTTGTATTTTCAAAAATTAATAATAATTTTGAATTTTGGCCATTGTCTTCCTCCTGTAGTGAGCGAGAGAGTTGCTGACTGAGAGTCTCTATCTCTCATGTGGTTACATAAATTAGAGTCCTGATCAACGATGACAAGCATTCTGCTAGCTCGACAAACATTAATCTGGTTAACTCCCCTTCTTCCCACTCCTTCCTGACACAGAGGAAAGAAGTGCCTTTGGAGAAAGTTTGAGATGTGAAAGTTGATTTTATTGTAACTATAATGTGGCAAGGGGGCTTCAAGAGCCTTCAGGAGCATATAAAAATTCCAAGCAGAAAACAAACAAGCTACACAAAGCATAAAAGGCTGGAGGTTTTTGCTTGCTTTTGTTTACAATAAACAATTAAAATAATTACTTTTATTGTTTATGAGATCTTGAAAAAGATTTTCACATATTCACACAAATATTTAAGTCGGAAAGTCTGAGATTCTCAATTTTTTTTAATATCACTTTTTCTGTAGAAAAAAAAAACTTACCTGAACAATAAAATGAATTGCCACATTTAGGATTAGAATCTTATGGAGTTTTTTATATTTGGTATGTGGTTCTTTCATATACTTCTCTACATCCTATTCAGGATGCATTCCTCATACTTAATGAAATGATGCACAGCCTATGGATAACTTCTTGTAATTTAGGAGGCAGAGAGAACATCTGGAGGTGAAATCCCGTGAAGTCTTTTATCTATCAGGCATGAGTGTTTGTAATTGCTTCACTCCCTTGAAGGGTTCCACAAATTCCTTACCAGGGGCTCCATACACTATTGTCTTCATTACCAATTTAAATCACAGTGATGCTGATGCTCTATAAAATTTGAAGCCCAAGAAAGTATATTCTTCAGTCTATCCCATTTGTCACATATTTCTTTTTAACCTGGTTTTATAAATACCTTTCCTTCAAAGGGAAGAGGTTTTTAAATTTTTTTGCTAAGCAAGGGGAGTGTTTTGAAGATTCCATATACAGTTGACTTCAGGAATGAAAGTCTGTTGTTTTGATCCAGAAAGAGTTTATATAAGGGATAAGGAAAGGAAAATATTCTTGAAAAAACAACCCCCTCCTCCTAAGTTGTATATTTTGGAGCATAAGGAAACATAATCAGGATCTTCTGTTTTGATTAGTGCAAAAAAAAAAAAAAATTAGCAAGACAAAGTTCATGGTATTCATCTAATTTTCATAGCTCATTACAGACGTTATGCAAAACTGTGAGCTGCCAACAGCAAGTACTGTTTCTGCCCAGAAAATGTACAGACTCTGTATTTTAAAAGAGTAAGATACAAGGTCTTCTGTAGGATAAATTTCGAAGTTATTTACATTTGACTGAGGCTATGAGTTAAAAATGAAAATAACCTAGAAAAACAACCCAAGTCCACCCAAAATCAATACCCACAGCTTTTCACTATTCCATTCTGAAATACTGTCTTATTTAATTATATGTGTCTGTCTCCTTTTCCTCTTCTATAAAAACCAGAGGAATTACTGTCACATTGATCCTAATGTGCTGAACATCCTATGTGGTCTGTGAAGGAATTGTTGCAGCATGGCTTTATTTGTTCAATCATCCTGGGACACATACCTGCTTGTAACTGCAGAACACTTCTCAAAACACCTAATTTTCAGCCACTGAACAAGCTTTTTACCATCTAAGTCCTGGGAATATCAAACCAGTAGTAACACAGTTCATGACAAAAACACACTTTTATCCTATAGCTCAGGTGTCGTAGAGCAGTTTTACTAGAACTTGTGTAGGACCAATAACAATCCTATTCCTATAAAAAAGAATAATTACACCACCATCATCAGCACTATCACCAGTTGCTGCTCTGTTTCAAGAGAAAGGGTGATCCATATATTTGAATACTGAAAATTACCATCTCAAAAGCATCTTCACATTTATAGGTGTGCCAAAACTTCACAGATCTCTTTGGTCAGCACCTTCAAAGTTCTGCTTACTTCAAAGTTCTGCAGCTATGTACACATGTGGAAAGTACCTCAACCTTCGTGGAGCAGAGCAGCTTGCTGCTTGTTGTTCATTCCTTTGCCCAGGCCACAGCCAAACCTCAACCAATACACATCCCCTGGTGTGTGGGTAGCATTATGTCCCCTTGTGGGTGTTCTTTGGGCTGCTGCTTTCTTCTCAATCCTAAACGAGAAGACAGGGATTTTACTCTCCTTACTCATAATTCCTTGCCTCTATTTTTAGGAACACACAGTTTGTGTAATGCAGCCTTACTGACTTGCACAACATCAGTGTACACAAGCTCTGTGCATTTATTGTAGGAACAAAGTGTAAAAACAGCCATGCTGAATATGACCATACATCCTTATAGTGCAGTATTCTGTCACAGACAGTGGCCAATAAAAAAAATATTCTGGAAGAAAACTGTAAAGAACAGGGTAACCATTCATGGTGACAGACAGGAGAAAGGTCTTTTGCATGCTGCTGGAAAGTACTAGGGGTTTTTATTTGGTAAATACAGGCATTGTGAAATTCATTGGGGAAGAGGGTAACAAAAAATAAACAGATCAGAAAGCAAAAATAAAAATTACTTTATTCATTTTAAGTAGTGCACTTGGGAAAGACTACATGGCAAAAGCAAGTGATCATGATGGCTGTGGTGAGGCTCAGTCCCTTTCTGAAAATGCTTTCCCTCTCTGGAACCTTTCTTCAGTTAGCATGCAGTGTTCTGCACCCCTTTGTGATGCTTAAGGTCTTCTCTGCAAGGGTAGACTATGTGCAGGGTACAGTTTGAGGTTTGTTTGGGTTTTTTTTTTTTTGGATTTATAAGCTGCACCATTTCAGTATGTCTTCATGTATGTATAGTCTCTTTAAGAACAACAATCAATCACTGCTGAAGCCAATACAATACCCTAGGCCTCAAATGCTAAAAACTGAAGATTTTTCAGTCGTCCAAAACAGTTTGAGTGCTCAGACTGCACCGTTTTTCTCAGTGTTTCTTTGATTACCCTTTGTTTTATTATTTCAATAATTTATTGATATATGCATTTTTCCTGTCCCACGGGATAAGTGTCGTGTTCAAAAGAATATCCAATTAAAGTGGCTACCTGCAGCTTTGCATGTCACAAGCGTACATGTTTCCAAGGCAAAAATCTAAACTCCTTTAGTGTACAGTTGATTAATGGCCAGCAAGTATTACTTTGCTTAGGAGAAGCTATTTTGATGTGACTACAAATTTCTTAACTAGACAAAGAAACCAGCTTTTGTATTTCTTACAGCATTTGCTTTTCATGGATTCCTTCCCAGTAGCATGGTTTTAGATTTATGGGATACTTAATATATTTGCTTTACATTCCAGAAACAGAAAGCTGATATAAAACAGAGATTAGGATATCAAAAGCAATTCTTTTTACTTTTTTTTTTTTTGCATAAACAACAACAGTCAAGAATTTAGTACAAATTGCAGTTGATTGCAGCAGACTTTTACAGTATTTATTTTTTGATTGCTTTGAAGACCAGAGATTTATAAGTGATACCTCTGTTGGGTCAGGGACTCTACCAATGTAGTACAGTAAATTTTTATTTAGTAAGCTAACCTTCACTGGCATTATTTATTATCACAGTTCCTTGGACTCAGGATAATTTTAAGATGCAGTTGAGCACAGCTGAAACAGCAGAGCTCTTCAGCCAAAAAAAGTGCATTACCAAGTCACTGGTGTATGATGGAAAGCTTAGCTGAGTGTGCCTGCAGCACACAACGTACTGCACAATGCAGATGCTTGCCCAGGTTTTAAGTAGTGCAGCCACACTGACATCCTTCTGCTGCTCTCTGGAGCTCAGGGCAAGCATGGGGTATGGCTTTGCTGTCTTGTATCATGAAGACATGCCCCAGAGGCAAAGGGATTAGCAAGCTGCATCTGTGCAAAAGAGTGTGAGAAATACCGCAGAGGCAGAGGAGATACAGAAAAAGCAGAAAAGCTGCCAGAAGCAGCACTGGGGAATGGCTGGTAAAAGAGGCTCAGGACATGGTACAGACCTGCTGCTCTTATCTGAATCCTCCCGAGTGTAGGAAAAAGCAGCCTGAGCATTTGCCACACAGAGGAGTGAAATAGGAATGGGTAAAAAGGGTGGTTGTGTTCATCACTAATTCCTCATGAAATGTAAAGAAGTGGCAAAATTTCTACAACTATTTCATCAATGGGGTCAACATTTTGCAGTGGAATTGTGAGGATGACACAGAGAAACCAGCCTCTTAGTTCAGCTTTAGCTGCTTCTGTAATTGTATTTTTGAGAGTTTTGTCAAAGAAAATGTCGCCAACTATTTTCTATTTAACTACTCACATTACTTAAAACTTTTAGCTAATGCTGACAATGGAGTTACCCCTTTCAGTTATTCATTTTGACACCTGTTTTAGAGGGTATTAATGCAGTGGAGAGTGGTAGAATAAAACAAACATGCCAAGCTGATTAGATCAGTGCTCAGCACTGTGCACGGCACTGTGGTTGTTCTGTTAATTAATCTAACCGTAAACCAAATTATCAGGCATGTGTTCCTCCTTCAGGCCTGTGTGCAGTCTGTGATGCCAGTTTTGTCTCTGGGCAGTGGTCTGGTCATATTATAGGTAAATCTTAGGGAGCAGGATAAGCTTCACCTGGAAGCCTGTCTAAGTAGCCAGTGTAGCTTAGTTTGGGTTTGCTGGAGTTACAAGGGGTGCCAGAACCTCTTCAGTCTTCCACATGGACACACTGAATTCCTCTCCTTAGGTATGGAGTGGTCAGAGAGAGCTAGTGATCTCCTGCTGCCTTGTCTAGCTGTGCAAAGTTCAGCTCTCTCTAAGAGATGCACACTCACCTCTGCACAATGTGCTCCTGGTCAGCATCCGCTGGCAGCTCAAAGGGTGCAGGACCAAACAGAGACTCTGCATAAGGGGGCTAAAAATCATTGATTATTAGTGGATGTCTCCCCTCCACATCACCTGTTACACTCTCCAAAAGACCAGTGTGTCTCCCAGGAAATGCTTTTGGAATGAGATCTAATAGTGCCTATGGCTAAGCAGCACCGTAATACCAACTGCTAGATCTATTCAAAAGGGTAGTCTGATCCTTTTCTTTGGAAAGCCAGTCTTTGTCATTAGGAACAGAAGCAGAGAGGGATTCAAAGGTGATGACATTATGACACTATGGGAAATCCAAATCTTCTCCCTTCGTTTAGTTCCCTCCAGACTAGCTGATTCCATGTAAGGAAACCACATTCTTGTCTGCAGCCTCCAGGCCTTGGACTGCTCATTCCTTCCACTGGCCTTGCAGTGAGAGATTTGCCTCTTCTCCCATGGGAGTCAGGTGGTATTTGTCTCACTGACCATCAATCACCTAAAAATTAAAGACCAAATCTGAATAATTTATCTTGGCTCTCTGCAGTCAATGGAAAAAATGAGACAACTACAAAGGGCAGCTCATCTACCGATCTTAGAAAATTATAGTGAAATAAGATGAATTGCTGCTTCCCATTGACTTTCCCAGAGAGAATCAAGGTGACAAGTTTAGATAAGACAATTCACTTTTAGGTGGAAAAAATAAGGAGAGGAATCGCACCCCACCAGAGTCATGGCCTCCAGCAACCATATATTTTTCTAAAAAAATGCATCTTCTGTTGTCAGTGACATTATTTGTTTCTTCTCCTGGTGTAAGTCAGATGAAGTCAGAGTCACTGATATCCCAGCCAAGCTATGCAGGATGAATGTACAGTAGGCTTTCGCGGCTGGCCAGAACATGCTCTTCATATTAATATCATTTTTTATTATGACTTTTCTATAGTCTTCTGTGTATCAGTGTAGCAATTTCCAAATATATGCTTTGAAAATCTATTTTGATTATTTCTGCTGCTGTTCAATTTTTATCTCACAGATGTGAGACAGCACAAAAGTGCATGTGCAAGGATACGTGAATGTAAGTGCATATATAAAAACAATAAAAGACACATGCCTTCTGCAAATGCTTTGCTGTATTTGCAGTAGAAGTGGCTGCTGCCCCATGTCACGCAAGCAGTAATATGAGCTGAAACTATAAAAGTTAATGATTGTTTCTTTTCCACCAAAAAAAAAAATCAGTTAGCAAAAGCTGATTTTCTTCTAAATGAACTTTATTAATACTAACTTGCACACTTTTTGAGTGGGGGTGTTGCTGGAATAATGATTGGGAGTGGAATAGAAATGGTACTGGTAGATAAGGAATGTTTTGCTTTAGGATGGTTAGAAATATAGCCAAAGAGGTAAATCTATTCCATGCAAAATGCTGGCTCAGTTTTCTGATGTTAGACTTGCCAGTAATTTCCCATTTCAAGATCTGTAATGTCAAAAGGACAGAGCTTCCTAGAAGTGAATGTCTAACAGCACAGCTAATATGTATTGCTTTGCTCTTTGTGATGCTTGCCAGATTTTCAACAATACTTGAAAGGCCAAGCAGGATTTTTAGATTAGCGGGGCCAAGATAAGGTTTGGAAATTCCATCATTTTCTTGAATTTTTTTTTTTAACCACTGGCTAAGTGGATAAGTTGACTTGAGGGTACTTTTCTTGCATGAGGCTTTCTTAGTGGCAACCACATAGGATTGGGATTTGAGAAGCTTTCAGGAACATAACAGCAAAAGATAGATTGGAGAGAAAACCCCACTCCCATTTCCCTGGGCAGTGTATGATGTATTATTAAATGACTACTGCTTTCTAAACAGGGTTAGACTTAATTTTAATTAATCAGTTTCCATCACCTTTGTGTCAGAACTCTGTCAAGCCTGCAAAACTTTATTTTGTGAATATGTACTCAGGGCCATTTCACGTGTTCATTATTGATTCAGGGGCCATTAAGAGCCAATCTTTACATATTTTGACACAGTAATGGTTTGTGATGTAATTCTATAGTCAGGAATTTTTACACGATGGCAGGTGTTGTCCAGGAATTCCTCACAATATTTATTTTTATGATATATTTTGAAAGCTCACATGAAATTATTCTCACTTCTGCAGATGCACATTGCACAAGTTACACTTCTGATGAAGGAAGGAAGACAAAAAAACCACATGCATTTTCCATAAGAAGCTGGAGATCAGTGAATCATCTTGGAATATTCTACAGATGAATTGAAACTCCTCTGCTTTAAAACATATATAACAACATCTCTTTGCAGTTATATAGCTACACACAAAATAGACTGGGTTTCTTCTCTTTCAACAGCTGAGTTTTGTACAGCACAGCATAGCAGCAATCCACACATCAGTAATAAACAGAATTTTATCTACAGGCTATAGGAATTCTGGGAGAGATCCTATATTTAGGCTGTACTCCACTTTCCATTACAAAAGATTATTGTGACCTTTTTATGAGAAGCTATAATGCCTCCTTTGTATATAGTAGACTTTGACTTTTGGCAAGGGGAACAAATGCCTTTTCTGGAGAACTGGCTGACTTTTATGCTACTAACATTTCCCACTTTCCTCCTGACTGAGCTCCTCAGGAATATGTTGGCTGCACAGCAAAGCAGCAACAAGCTACACAGCCCCATCTAAAGCTGGGCTGGTGCCACCAGTGATGCAGCAGCAGTCTGGGCTGCACCGGGAATTCCTGAGAACTGCTGGTGGGAGGGGACCCAGACTGCAGCCCTACTACTTAACCAACACGTGCTCACCCTTCTGCCCGCCCAGCCTCTGACCAGGAAGGCCACGTGGGCAGCTCTGGAGCGGAAGAAGGGATATGGCTAACAGTGCAGATTATTGATTTTCACAAAATTTTCAACCGGTTTACAACATTTTGTGATGGCCAACAGCAGGGATTGAAACTGTACCCAATAAAAATTTGGGAGTCAGGTTCTCAGCTTTGTAAAACCACAGCCACTCATATGAAGCCAAAAATGACCCAAATTATTTAAAGATATTCAGCCAGATTTTGACGTGTGACTGAGCAAATCACTAACTCTGAAAAGAGTATTATTTAAGACTACTGACACAGTAATCTGCAGTTAGTTCACTGGAACATAGTGAAGCAATAAAGCTAAATTATTGTGTGCATGTGTAGTTACATATCTGAGTCCTCTGTGAGTAACATTTATAACTGTGCAATGCATTCAGACACAGCTTCCCGACCCAAAATCTCACTGCCCTTTAGGAGTCTGCATTGATGGATCCCCACAACAGCCTTGGGAGGGAGGCCAGTTTTGTTATCCTAAAATTACAGGAGAGGAAAGAGAAGCACCAACAGTTCAAGTGACTTGTGCATGGTCCAAGCCAGGAACAGGAGCCAGGAAGCAAATGTACTTTGATTTAGGGCGGGTGTGCCTCCAAGTGATTACAATTCATGTTGCTCCTGCCTACGCCTGGGGTGCTTGGCTCCATGTTTTGTGATCCCGACTCGGGCTAAACCACAAGACCATTCTTCGACATTTGAATGATAAAGAACAACAAGAGGAAAGACTTTCTGGTGGTTAGGGTGCTAGCCAAAGCCTTTGCAAGACCTGGGTCCGGCATCATTCTTCTGTGCAGTTCCTGGCAGAAGTCCTCAAGACCTTGATGATCTTAGAGGTCTTTTCCAACCTTAATGATTCTATGTAGATGCCTCAGCTGGGACTTACGGCAAGCATGCACTGGGCCCCAGGTGCCTGCCTAGGCAGTACTCTAAATCCTGCTACAGCAGCCTCCTAGGCGAATGCCTAGAGCTGTTTGGTTTTTGGTCAACCCCAGAGTCACTCGAGAGAAGGTCCAAACCCCACCCCCCCGCACTTCTGGACTTCCCTGCCTCTGTGGGTGCTGTGGCTCCTGTGTCGCTCGTGTCTGTCGGTGCATGGAATATATGTTCAGTATGGGCACTATGTAATTCCAGGCGTAGCATGGTTTGAATGTCAGATGGCAAGTTGCTCGAGTGCAGAGATATATAAGAGGAGGCAAAAGGGAGGAGACATTCCATTTGCTTATTATTTTTTTGGTTGCTGAAGAAAGTGCTATTTGCTAATTAATAGCACAGTTCTGTGCCATATTTCACAACTTCCCTGTATTTATTTTCGTGATGACTTCCTTGAATCACATCCTAAGCTTCAGTACACATTAGCTTCCTAGTGTGCTTCTTTCCTGTACTTACCCTCAGTAAAGCAGATGACTGGGAAAAAAATCCAGAAAACAACCTATTAAAATTACTGTCAAATCCATATGGAATAGATTAGGTTCTTAACTCAATTATAGTGAAGTTTCAAGTATAGGCATGATGGAAAAACTAACAAGAAGCTAGGAAACTCATTCTGATGAGATTTGATATCCATCTGAATGGCAGCTTGGTTTTTGAATGCAGTTTGGTTTTGGAATCCATTGAAGTTCTTGCAAATTTCAGTAAGACTGTGTTTGAGTCTTTGCATTTGACCCACCCGGAGAAGTGTCACAATTTTATGCTTCAGGGCACATTTCAATTCAAAATAGAAAAATGGAGTATTTGTGACATACAAAGAGAAAATGACAGTATCAAAGGGTACTGAAATTTGTCTATTGTCTTTACAGTTACATAAATTTACAAGGAAAAAATGTTCACATATGTAAGTGCTAAGAAATGGATTATCATGTAGGAAGGAGCCATTGTGAATATGTAAGTTACGCTATTTGTAGCAACTTGATTTTCTTCAGTGCAAAGAACTACCAATATACTTTCCCCTACAAGAAATAAAATAATATTGCTTCTGCTTTGGTTTGAAATTTTGCATGTTTGAAGATTCGGTGTGAATTTTTATGCTTCTTAATTGCATCTGAACATACTGAAATTTCTGTGACATAAAAATTACTTCCATCCCTGGAAGTGTTCAAGGCCAAGCTGGATGGGGCCCAGAGCAACCTGCTCTTGTAGGTGACGTCCCTTGCCCATGGTGGGAAAGGTTGGAGCTAGAGATGATTTTAAAAGTCCCCTCCAACCCAAAGCATTCTACGATTCTGCAGTTCTGTGATTCTATGATATGCTAACAGATGCTCCTTTGTCTGTATCATACAGTAATGGTAAAACTCCTCTGGCTCTGCGTGGGGTGAAATGACTGACAGAGTCCATCTAGGTAATGCATAATGTCTCTGGATTACACACCCTTACGGTAACTGCCTGCACTTGTTATACCAGATTTAAGGATATATGTAAGAAATAAATGCACCAGAACAGAGGTCTTTCAAAATAGGTACTGCAGTCAGGGAAGTAGTTTCTGAATGTACTTTGCTGCAGGATGAATATAAATAGAGCAGTGCTCAAAACATCCATGCAATGAAATTCTTTGGAAAGGGTGAACTACATATATGAAGTTCTATAAGACTCTGAAATATGCCTATTTCAGCATGCGTGTATATTTGCAATACGTAACAAGTGCCAAGGCTTTTTTATTTTAAGACTTCAAAACATTTTATATAACATGTTTACATTGTCATTCCAGGAAAGTAATCATCAGAAAAGAACATCATGAGCTTTATACATAAATCATGTTTCAAATGCACTTATTTGATAAACCATACATGCATGTAAGTTTGATAGAGCTGCAATTGTTTGCACTTTCCTCCTGGACCAATGAATATTTTGTTATCCTTCTTTTTATCCCTTTGTGCTAATTATTACATTGTGTTGCAGTACTGAGGAAAAAGACTCGCTGATACCAAGACCTTTACCGAGGAAGTGTAGTGCTGTGGAAAGCATTTCTTAAGGGCACCTCTGGCCTTTCTCAGAATGGATGCTTAAAGGTGCACATCCGTTGTGGATACTGCTAGCAGTGCTCCCAACATTTCCCTTGCAAGCCAGATCACGACTAAAGAACACCAGTTTTACTTCCACATCTGATCGAAGCCATATATGCCATGCACTTAGGCCAGCTGTTGCAAGAGAACAATTAAGACGGCCTGTGGCAATTTGCTTTTTTTCTGGAAGACTTTCATGCAACCCAAGGCACATCAATAGCACAAATTAATTCCAGATATGCTAAGAGAATTCTTGAAAATTCAGGGGACAATTTCTGGAGACTCTGACACTGAGGTGTTTTTAGATGTCAAAAGATCAGTTCACAAGTGTGAGGGGAAGAAGATTAAATCATCCTAGTCCTGAAATAACTGGAGTTCAGCTGTCAAAAAACAAGGTCCACACATGTAAACCTTCTCTATAGTGGCAGTTCTGCTAATATATGTGGGAATAAAAACCAATTAAAATTAAATTACACCTTGCATCTGGCAAAGGCTGAAAAAAATATGTTTCAGAGTCCTCTAAATGATATCCTGACTGAGAGTATTATTTATAGCATGGTAATGAGGTAGACAGAAAGGAAGAAAAACCTAAAATGAAAATCAGCTATAAAAACTCATCGAACTCCTAATGCCTTCTGCTTGTCCCTCAGCTGGGGAATCTTTCTTCTAAAAGCTGCTGCATCAGGTCCTACACTTGTCCAGCTATTTTTAGGCTTGCAACAGGCTGTTTACAGGGGATTTGAAGTCTGGCAATCCAGATACTCTAGGCACAGTTGGAATGCTCGCGCCTCTCCACAGGTTACACTTGGAATTAAAAACTGCGATGTGGCTCTGTCATTCAAACCTTATAGTGTCTGGCATTGGGTATCAAAAAAATCGTGATGAAATAGAGCACTGTGGTTTTAATTTGAACTACTTAATGCCAAAAATATTCATGGAGAACTTGTTGGCCAGTGGGCAAGGAAAAAGTTTTTGGTGAGCTTCCATTTAAAGATGATAGTTTTGGTTCAGCCAAGAGTCACAATATTTTTTTTTTAATTTGACAGTACTTCTTCCTTTTCAAGTAGTATTTCAGACATTCATATTCGATATTTACCAGGCACTTCTTGAAAATTGGTATTCCATCCCTCCTCAAGCAGGGATTTCAGCAAATTTCTCATTCTCCATTACATGTAATATTATACCTATCCACATGACCAGTGTATATGAACTGACAAGATCAGCATAACAAGACATTTTAAGTTCTGAGGTACTCTTCACCATTATATCTCTACAAGCTTTTCAAGTACCTTTAAAACTAATTATAAACTATTTGTAACATTAAATACATACAACTTCAAATTGTTCGAAGCATTATATCATTTGGTTTTCTTTTTTTTTTAATAATATATATTGTATGATTCTATAATCTATTGTAAATTTTTACAAGTTATCAAAATAAATTATTTTTTAACTGTTTTTTGACTTTTCAACGTTTCCATATTATGGTAGTGCAATTCTTAGGGCATCCTGTCAGCTTCAATTTAAGTTTACTTGTGTCATGTAGTCCACATATGCCATTAACACTTGTAGGTGCAATTTGCTTCAGTAGTCATAGGAGTAAAGACGACATTACAATGAAAGAATTTGGTGTCTGTTGGATTTTCACCCAGAAACACAAAGCAAATGCGATGTTATTATTACCTGTCAAATACTCTGCCTTGAATTCTGTCATCACTGTTTGATATAAATTGTAGGCTGGAAACAAATGGAAGGTTAATGTTGATTTTAGAGAGACCTGAGAAACTTGTTTGTGTACTTGGTTCCAAAATGGTGAAATTTGAAGCCTGAAACCTTAAAGAGAGCTCAATGGGAATTTAGCATCTGAATGTCTTTGAGGATCTGGGCTTTGCTGCTGTAAAAGTGGAGCTTTTTATTCCAAAGGTAGGCCTGAGGCCACTGCACTGATTTACAGATAGCCCCTCAACAGCCTCTCTCTTAACATGGGCCGTAAGCCCTCACCAGCTCTGATCTTAAAGGAAATTATGCCCCGTGGATGCCAGAATACAGCTTTAGGGTCCGACAGCACTTATCACTGTTCGAGTTTCCAAAACACCACCTCTGTCAGAGGCAATGGGTAGGACAGGAGCACATGTACTTTGCTTTGTTTTCCCTCCAACTTGAACTCTGTGTTGTGAAACACAATCAGTCTGGTCATGGTCTACACAGCTGAGCTTTCCTTAGCGGCAGGAGCGTTCCTCTGAAGGCAACGAGCATGTAAGATGATGTAAGGGGGTTTCTGACTCCCGTGGGTAATACTGGCAGACAAAATGAGGCCTGAGAAGTGCACTTACCTTTTCTGACTTTCCAGAAAGCCAAGAGGAAAAGTCTGGTGGAACAAAGTCCCTAGTCAAAAGACACAAATAGTTTTAACATGTTAGCACTTGTACAAAATTGCTATCTCTTAGATACTCTTCTGCTGAGTATGAAGGACATCTGTGTCTACAGTGAATCAGGTAGAAGTAACATCTGGTAACTGAGCTGCTCCATCCCCACCATGCATCTCTGACAGGGAGCTTGTTGCCTTGTGTAGCCTCATGCAATAACTTCAGCTTGTGCAGCTGTCCCTCTGTAATCCTTAGTCTGTGCCTCCTTACCCAGGTACTGGTAGCATGTAACACATGCATGAGCTAACTACCCAAGTATTTTGTCAGCTTTTTGATTAGCCTTTGCACCTTGCCCGAAGTTCTCTGTTGTCACAGCTACATTTTTAGCTTTGCCTGAACTAATGAGCAGCTCTGGTATGTTTACCTGGGCTTTAACCCCTGAGACTTATCCTCTGCGTGTCCCTTCCTTGCTTTATCTATTCCTTTTTTTAATGCACGGGGTCCCTGGCAGGCAGGCAGCTCAGACAGGTGCTGGCAGATGAGTTCCCTGTCCCCAACAGCCTTCTCTGTTCCCAGATGCTGGGACCATGGCTGCTGTAAGCATTTGCTCTGAAAAGCCCAAATTGTTTTCTGGTTTGTGCTTTCAAAGGAGGACATCAGGATGGGGAAGACAGTCTCGACAGTCTGCCTTTGTAGATAAAGCAAAGCAGAAGCCTAGCTTTAAGTGCCCTGAACCTGTTTAGGAGGAGTGGTGAACCTCATTAGACTAAAATTAGCCTATCTGTGTTCTGCCTTTATATCCCTGTACAGCAGTCCCATCACTAGGTACCATGCAGTCCTCATAGCTGTACCTGAAACAGTCCCTGTTTCTCTTGACAGTCTCATTACATGTGCTGAGAAGGAGCAATCACAGCTTTGACATGAAAGCTTATTCTTATCAATTAATCCTTTAAACAATTTCAGATGAGAGAAGGTACTATCTCATCATGACAGGGTCTGTAGGATCTTACATGCCTACAGACTAGCAAGTGTAGGGATGCTTGAAATACCTGTGAGATTCTCCACACACTACTGGAAGTACCAGTGCAAGCTCCACAGCACCTGTTTCAAATAGTTCTGGGGAAAGGGTCTAGACTACTCCCATCAGAGAGAAGTGAGCTTCCTGCAGAGAGAGAGCCTAAAGCTATCACACATGTACCTGTAGCTGCCTGCATGCTGGCTGCCATGTTTTCATGTGACCAAATATCCAGAGAAGAAAAGAGTAGCACCCGAGGAGTAAAGAAGGGACTGAGGCAGTCTTGGTTATGCTTTCTTCCGGGCACAGTTGAGCCAGAGTTATCCAACTGCTACAGGTATACCCTCAAAAATACTTGTGGATCAGCAAGAAACTTGCTGTGACTCCCAGCCTGCAGGAATAGAGTTGGAAATGCCAGGCTGCATAAAAAGGCAATGATACTTTGCTCCTGGGAGAGAGCAGTGGAAGGGATCAAGTTTTTGTGTGAATCTACTGGAAGGCTCTGTAATGTGCTCCTGAGGAATTAAAAGCACATGAGATCCGTGGCATTTTTGCTGCCTGTTTTCTGTGCTCCTCGTTCTGCATTGCACTGGAGTCAACGAATCCAACAGTGGTACATTAAATGTATCACTTCATTGTAATGGGGTGCAGGTATCCCCTAATGATCCTTGAAAGTGCAGTCCAGTTCACCATAACAGCAAAGTAATAACCTTTATCCTCCAGATATCCAACCAAACTTGTTTCATCTCTGTGATACACCAAGAGCTTCTTGTCTTCCCGGAGTACTGTTTCAGCCGCCTTTTCTCAACAGCAGCAGCACAGAGCAGGGGAAGTGGTGATTCTTGAAGTAAACACATGTCAAGCCTTTCAGGAGTTTATAGATCAGAAAGAATACTGTCAGTCTGAAACAAGGAAGTTGTGGTTACAGGTCTACATGGAGGAAATGCTACAATTAATAAGGAGTCTGCTCCACCTTCAAAAAAATCAGTAGGCTTGGCTCTGAGAGGTCATAGGAGCAAGTTATTTCTAGTCCTGAGGTTTCTGCAAGGAATGTGCTGTTGCCTCTGTGGCACCTTAAGGACACAGAGCAATGGTGATTCTCATAATTGACAGGAGAAGGGCAGTATGGAACATGGTGGGTGAGATGGCTGCAAAGGGTGGACAGCTTTTGCAGCTCTTTAGCAAGTTACCACCTCCTTGAATTCATCTGGAGGAGTGAAGATTGGTCAGATGTAGAATTCAAGTCTTATGTTAACTCAGAATGTGACATCACCTAGAACTGAATGCAGTTATGCTGCCTTTGTTTCTGGCAAAATTGAAACCAGCAACAGGCAATGTACTCCTGGATGACATCAAGTCATTTTCGCTCTGATGAACGTCGAGCTGAAGTTGCTGACAAGCTGCTTCACTTGTCATGCTTTCCCAAAATCACAGAACCACATCAGAGCTCTTCAGGGTTCCTTTTTCTACCTGAAAAACTCAGCCTCATCAACACATGTTTTGAGTGTGCTGATAAGCACTGCCCAGGCCCCACTAAAATAGACACTTCTTGCCTTTCTGAGTTATTATAAGTGTATAGAGAGAAAGTTGGTCTGTTTTTAATGAGTACTATTAATATCTCCTTTTGTGAGAATAAGTCATCTAATACCCTGAAGCCAGAGGCAGTTAGGTTCTTGCTTGAGAGACCATATCATCCTGTTATCATTTTCATCTGGCAAGCAAATGCAAATAGCTAAAATGAAAATAGTGGATTAATTACACATTTTCAGTGTGATTCTTAATCTCATTAAAACTTTCTCAGACAGGAATGAATTGTATGGCAGCATAGGTTGTTTGTTTCTCATTGATGGAGGTCAGACCCTCGAATCCCAGCATCTCTGGAAGGAGGTATTGCCTGGTTCAGGCTGCCTGGACTTCTGCACAGGACACTGCCAGAGACAGAGATGCCCATCCTGCTGTGACCAGGAATCTGCTCTGTTCATGTGAGGTTCCTTCTGCCTTCTGGTCTGCATTTGTGTTTGCTGGGTGACTGTGTCTCAATGCAAGTGACTCCCTGTACTCATCCCACAGCTTTTACATTTTGCGAGAAAGTCTTGTTAAATGCCTCTTTGGGAAAAGTGGTCAAAATGATGGCAGGAGTTCGGTGCTCTCAAGGAAGTTCTATTAGGAGTCAGGCAGCTTGTGCTCTGGCAGTAATAAACAAGTTTTGAAAGGAAAAGTAGAATCTGCATGCTTTCATGTAGCTTACAGTTTCATTTCCTTGCTTTTTAGCCTTGATTTGGATACATTGCATATGTAGCAGCCCTGTGAGCTTCACAAGCAAGATTTCTGTGTATAAATTATAACCACTTTATTATTTCCTGGATAACAACATTAAATTTTTAAAATGTCATCTGGATGCCAAACACTTAAAATTCAAGATGTAATGTGTTTAAGAAAGACTCTTATCTTGAGTTACAGAAATTGTGCTTTTTCTTTAAGGCAAACAGTTATCCCTGAAGTCATTTACAAGTAGATATTTTCAGTTGACTTAATCAAGCTTTTTAATATACATGCAAATTGAAGCTTCAAAATGTTTGGATACACAAAAGCAAGAAATAAGTGCACATACCGTCTTTCTTTCTAGATATTGTATAAACCCACAGTGAATATTTTTATAAATATCAGCATAAATGCATGAAAAACATGCTTAAATGTAGTTTGTAAGCTGAGTTATGACTCAAAAACCTCATTCAAAGACAAGGTAAAAATGAAGACTAAAACCACCAAAGAACAGGGCACTGAACAATGGGTTTAAGCATTTGCAAAAAAAAAAAGGACATTCTGTAATTTCTTGTTTTGAATCTTTTTGTGGGTGGAATCCTGGCTCAGCTGCAGTCAATGGGAGTTTTGGCTTTGACTTCAATAGGCCTGAGTTTCACCCTGTGTTTTTAGGATAATTCTTCAAGGGATTTATAAGATATAATTTTAAATCATAACAGAAAACACCCACTAAGGAAGCTACTAAATATTTTTTTGGGAAGAACAGATGATTTTAAGATGGGAGCAATTTGAAATACTCTTCCAACTAATTTTCATTTGCTCTTCTTGTTTAATACAAGCTTGAGTTCTATACAACACTGAGAAAAGCAAAAGTCATATGACTGTGTATGCTTGAGGATTTTTCTCTTATGAGACTTCTAGAAAAGTTGCAGCAGCCAAACTTTTTATTTTTATATTTGATGAACTTTAATGAACTTGATACCCTTACCTATTAGATAAGAACCACATCTCATCACTAGTCGGCCAGATAATTAATGGTTGCAACCACTGTAATAAAAACTGATATTAATCCAACCTGCCATGGTCTGTTTATTATTGTGAAGCAACTCGTGTATGACAAGCTGACAGCAAAATGTGGAAGAAACAGGAAAGGTATTCATGCAGATGGTTTGTGTTGGTGAGTGACATTCTGCATTGGTTAACACCACCTGACACAAAGCAGGTAGCTGTGTGTTTTCAAATGCCTGCTTAAAGGTCTATGGTAGACAAATAGGAGCCTTTATGTCGACTTCCGTGTGCTTTGAAGTCACTAATGAGTATGTTTTTGAATAACACAGAGTGTGAAATCTCAGCTGAAGCAGTAAATACATTAGCATTAGGGTGACTATTTTCCATTCTTCCTCTTTCCCTCTACTTCCTATTTTTGTGGTTTTCTGATGCCTTGTTGGTGATTACAGCATAAGATCTTTGAGACAAGGAAACTGTCTATTTATGTATACACATACATATGTGTGTCTGTGTACCTGTGTTTCTTTACGTGATGTCTCATTTGTTCTGAGTCCTTTGCACACTCCTGACTTTCTCAAAGCCCAGATATGTGGTCCTGGTGACAGTATGCCTTACTGTTCCTCAGTTATAAAAATATGGTTTTCTAATTGATCAGCACCTGCATTTTGTTTTCATGCCAGTTACAATAAAATGTGAATCCTATGTGCTAGCTAAGATCAAGATAATTCTCAAGGAAGTGTTTGCTTAAGGGCCATGGAGTTGTACCACAAGATTAATGCAGTGAAGAGTTCAGATCATCCTCTTCAACTGTTTAGTAATACCATTCTTCTGCAGCTCTTTCCAGAGGGGTTTGTTCATTGAGGTCAACATTTTCAGCCTAAGAATTAAATTTAGATTCTTCAGTCTATATTTATGTGTCTAAATATAAATGGTTTCATTTTCAAAGGTGCAGATTACTCCTGACTGGTGCTGACAGCATCTATTCCCATCTTCCCTGCTAGAATTATTAGCAGGCACCTTCGTGCCCTGCTGTGCCAAGCAGGGATTCCTGACATGCAAACACATGTAAATATCATGAGTGCCATCTGACAAATGTAAAAGGACCATGATGAGGAAGGTTGTATGGACGCTCTTCAGGGGGAATGAGTAAGTAAGCACAGAAGCTGGGAAGATCAGAGTGAAGACTGATTGTTAGATTTTTTTATAGCAATGAAGATCTGGTTGGACAACAAGTAAAAATGAGTCACTTGATCCAAACTAAATCTTGAATAATGGAGTGTGCAGTAACCAAAGCATTTTTTTGAGGAAATGTTTGTTCATGTCAGAGGAGAGCTGCAAAATGCAGTAGTTTTGTTGACTTCAGCCTAGGAGAAACCTTAACACTGAAGGACAAAGCTGATTGTCCACATCGAGTTTTATTGATGCATTCGCAGAAGGACAGGTACAAAACATCTGATCTAACTGGAACTGCTCATCCTTTCCTTGTGTGGTGTGAGTTAGTGATAACCAGGAATCGTCAGACAAAGTGTGCAAAAACACTAGCAAATGCAGGTCAAGCCCCTTCTGAATGAAGTTTTATCACTGACTTTACATAGAATAAACAACATTTATGCTTCTTATCTCGAGACAGCTCAGCTATATATGTTCTTACATCTAATTCCCAGCACTGACCAGATTTGCTTTTCATGTACACAGTAACTGACAATAAACAATTAAAATAAAATATTGGTTCTCCAAAGAAAATTGGCCAGTTCAGGTTAAAACAATTTAGCTCCAAACTCTTGTACATACATGTTATTGTTCAGGTTCACGAACACCTTTGTTACCAGGCATCTTTGTACCATGATAAGTCTCCTCTTTCCTGCCACCACTCCCCAGTTTAAGTTGCTTTGTAAAGGTAGATTATAATACTCTTTGCCCCCCTAATTCTCTATTATTAAAAAAACAGTGCACGTTCATACTTCAGATGAGAAGTTGTTACCTGAAAAATGCTAGAGGTCTTGTAGTCTTTGAGGGTATTTGGAACAAACCATTACTGTTTGCAGACTAATTGTTTGGTGAGAATAAGGCAAGCTACTTTAATGACAGCTTGTGAAATAACAATCTATGATATAGTACTTGGATGTAGCAACGACTGTGTTTCAAGCCAAGTAAAGAAACTGTCAGTGTCTTGTGCGTGAGAAGCTTGTAGATACCCTGAGGTGACTTCATATAATTCTAAACCAGCAGGTAGCTTCTTGCATAGCTAATCATGGCATCAGTGCCTGGAGCAAGTGGAGGTGGTTGACAGTGTACTTTAGTTTTAGATGAATTCAGCTCCTTTTGAATATCATTTTAATTCCCTGTTCCAGTCTCTAAAGTAGGCATTTACACGCTTTATTTTTGCAAAATACAGAAGGTAACTTTCGGAAGAAGAAAGCTTGTGTTAAAAAGCAAACAAATAAACCAAAACCAACCCAAAAAAGCCCCCCCCAAACCCAAATATGATTTTGATGACTCTTATTATTGTCATGTAGAGTTGGGAAAATAGTAAAAAAAGAATTAGTCTTTTTCTCTCTTTGTGAAATATCTCTGAAATATTTCTGAAAAAACTCCTTGTAAGTTAGTTTGAGTATATAGGTTATTCATAAGCTGCTTAAACTGTACACATCTCAGACTCTGCTAGAAACTGATGTTTGCCTAGTTGTGTGGTACATTAATGTCTGCTACCTCATAGAATTACTGACATTTTTATAAAACAAGAGGAATACAAGTGGTTTCAAGATGACTGTACAAAAACTCTTCTTTAAAACAGATGGTCAGTCCTTTAAACAGCCGGTAAGAAATGTCAGATGCAGAGAGCTCTTTAATGGGATTAAAGATGGGTAAGGACTTAAATGGGTAAGCACTTAAATACTTACCTTTGAAAAATCCATTAATTCATACCTTTTAACACCTTTAAAATCAGGGGCTTGAGACTTTTGTTTCTCAGCAATACTCTTGTTATGCCAAATAAGAGCACATTAACACTGCTTTGACACTTCATAGCAAAAATTAAGAGAAAACAATAGCTTGTTTTCATCCCTGTCAGAAATATTTAAAAACACTTATCAAACTGGATGTTTGACTTTTATTCAGTGAATGCTGGAAAAAAGCTTGACTCTTTATTCTCCCTCTTCTATTGTCTACATGATATGTAGACTGACTCAGTCTGAATTCTGAAATGGTGTACATGCAGCTCAACTTGTGTACTCAGGTAAAAGCAGGTAGCTTGCTAAAAACTTGGGTTTCAGCGCCTGAGCTGACATTGCTGGGCAAGTTAAATTCCTTGGTTTGTACCCTCTTGCTTCACACCACAGGCGAGGAGAATAAAAATTATGAGAAGGACCATCTTACAATCATGTTAAAGCCATATGAAAGTCGGTCTCAAAAACCAAGTCACGTAGACAAATAATTCACCAACAGCCTTGCTTCACTGCACAGATGTCCCGAACTCCCCACTATGCTCACAGAGATTTTCCAGAGCTCTAGTTTCTTTCTTTTGTATTTGACTATCTCTAGCTTTACATCTCCTGAGAGCTATTTTCTTCTCATCTGCCCATTCAGAGCAGAATGGACAATGCAAAGGTTATCTGCTGCTAAGCTCTTTCTCTGCAGACAGAGACTCGAAAGGTGGCTCGTGACAAAGAGCAGCTCATCATTCAGGCTCATTATGCTCCCTTGTGTATCTCTTGGGGGTCATCAGGGAAGTCAGGACCTGGCTGAAACTTTCAGAAATTTTCCAGAAGCCTTCATGGGCTCTTTTGTCTCTGTGTCCGTAGTGATTTTGGATACAATGCTGGTGGAGTAAGCTAGTGTTTGGAAGAAGAAACAGGAGGATAGGGTACTTTCCATATAAATCTAGTTAAAACTTTGTGTGTGAAGAGCTTAAGAAGTCTGGTGGAGTATAAATACCTGCAGAGACTTTGCTTTCCTTCCCTCTGGAACATTATTGGCTGGCTGGCTGGGTATAGCAGTTGAAACCTTCTCTTCTGGGAACAGTATTAGTGGTCAAAAATATTTATAGTGTGAATGTAAATTTAGGTTGCTTGAAAATGGAAAGTAAACACAGGAGCTGGATGAGATATCTGTGTTGACTAGCCAAAAATGCTCAAGAAATAAGCCACTTTTCATTTTTTAAAGCAGAAAAGATCTTTTTTTTTTTTTTCTTTTTGCCTTTGGCACTATAAGGAAATACGAGTCTGTCTTAAGACACTCTGAATTACTAGTTATAATTTATTGTCATTTTCTTGAGGAAATGTTGTGTTTATGTGAAAAAAGAAAAAAAACCCCCCAAAATTGTAAAAAAATTCTTTTGATCAAATACTTAATTTTTCAAAAGATGTTAAAACAGACAATATGGCCTTCTTCCTTCAATAATGTATCAGATTTCAGTTATTGTCTTTTCTTCTTTCCCTGCATTTTCTCCCACTGGAAACATGAAGAATGCAAGGGGAAAGACACTGAACAGACTGAACAGTGCTCTTGTAAAAAGACCTTTTCTAGAATAAAGTTTCAAAGGATTCAGAAGTTAAGAAATATGTTTTCCAATCATTCAAAAAATCTCTGATGATTTTTCCAGTGAACAGAGAACATAAAAATCCACCCCCAAAACAACAGAGAGAGACAGAAACATTAAAAAGGAAAATCTTAAAGCAAATCTTTTTCCCATCATAAACAAAACTTCATTTTAGAATTAAATGAAAATTGTTTAACTGATTCTGGAAGCACAACATTTTAATCAGAGATACTAAGAAATTGAGTCGTTTGGCTCAGTTCATCACAGCCAGTCATGACTGTGAAGCAGAATAGTCCGAGAAACAGTCAGGAAGTCACAGAGGACAGATCATCCACAGATAATCTGCAGGTCATGACTGAGGTCATTTAGCACAGAACAATCACAATTTTTTGTTGGTATTATGAGATCAACTCCCATAATATGATTTCTACTTGGGCATGAGCAAGCACTTGTACGTTTGTAGGTGCCAAAATGAATGAATGTTTCAGACCTTGTGTGGTCAGAAATTTGGTGTGCCTATATGAAAAAGTTGCAGTGTGTGCAAAGGTGATAATGCACAAATATTCCATGCATGAGAAACAAACAAGCAAACAACAATTAGGCAGGCAAAACAGAAAGACTTAGGATCACGTGTGATGTTATGTCATAAGGGTAAGAAAGGGTGGAGTATATTAACTGCATGCAAATATCTACACATAACCTGTGGATTTTCACATCTGAGTTAATCAACATGGTTCTCCTTAACAGTCACCAGAGTGAAAAAGGTGCTTGTAGTGTGTGATGTGTGTCTATCATAACAGAGACATAAAGCCATTTGAAATGTGTCCTGTGTGCTTATTCCTTTCATCAGTGAGAAGTAGCGTGACTAGATCAGATATGGATGTCTACATGGTACAAGGGCAAAATTAGGTGAGAAGACTCCTTTCCTAAATGGCTCACCAGACCCATATGCAACCTTGAGAAATTTGCTTAGGAGCTTCTTAAAAAAGAGGGAACTGAGTGTGGCAAACAGTCAGAGGAATCAGGTCTGCCTGTGATCCTTTTTATTAATAGTAATATTAGTAATTAATAATAGTAATAATGTTTATCTTTCCCTCAAAGGAAGAAAAAAACCCAGAACACTACAATGGTCACTGTTTTGATAATTCATGCATTGTTTGGGATAAAATCTAAGGACTCCATAGATCAGTGTTAATCTGAGCTGGACTTTAATTCCAGGGTTAACTGTGGCTATGAGTGATTGGAAAGGTCATTCTCTTAAAATTTATTTCTGGTCTTATTCCAGCATTCGCATTAGAATGATTGCTGCCTGTTCAGTCTCTATTAGGACGTGCTTTTCTAGTGATAATGTAGCCAAGTAGCTTAATCCCCTCTTTAGTTTCTACCAACCGAAAACCACTGGCGATACTGTGCCTCCAATTCTGTGATATGAGGTATAGGAGGGGGCTCCTCAGAAACATTCAGTTTTGCTTAACTCTGCTACCACTGAAATTACAATGAAATGACCATTTCTGGCTGTACTCTGATCAGTAGAACGTCAACCGGTTGTGTTTGCTTCTAGGTGTAACAATTACTATTGCTATAGTGATACAAAACAATGGCTGAGGCTGAGCTTCATCTGCAGCCTCATCCCCTACCACCTGTCTTCTCCTCTGCACCTGTCACGGGTACACAGAACATGCTAAAGTTTCTTCAACACCTCCTCTGGTACTCTCAGCTGTGGCCAAGCTGTAGCCACAGAAGAGGCTACAGGGCTGTTCAGTGTAGCTGACAAGGAACAGACAGACATGAAATATCATACATGAGCAGCAAAAGCTGGTGGGAAGCATGCAGGCTGCTACCTGCATGTTGCCAGATAGTTCTAGTGTGGCGGAGGGGCTCCTGCTAGGGAAGGAGGTTCCTACTTTGGAGCTACAGTTGACTGGCTGTTAACATAGTGCCCAGCTATTCAGTGTTTCTAAGCCCTCATCTGAAGTAAAAGGAAGGTCAAACAGCAAGATGTCTAGAGTGTTTTCTAAGCAAACAAATAATCACTCAAACAGAAAATCCAATCATCCCACAGAAATGTAATTAAAAAAGATAATTCAAAGATAGTTTAAAATTACTATGTCAGGTGATAGAGACAAGCCCACTGTGCTCAATAAATCAAGCATAGCTGAAACACTCAGTGGGTTTGGCTCCCTTGCCTCACATGAAGCAATTCACAATTAAATGTGAGTTTTCTTCTTTAAACAATTTCCATTGTTTGATTTTCTTTTTTGTGGTTATTTGTTCCCTTGGAAGGTGTGCTAGTCATGTTGCTTTTGAACTAAAATTCAGCATACCATATACTTTTTACTAGCATTAATGCAATTGCTTCTCTTTTACCTCCAGAAGTCCCAGACCTCCAGACGAGAACTGTGTGTGGAGTGCTGCTGGCACCTTTTCACAAGCACAAAGAAGTGCATCACCCCCACATTGAAGCAACTGTAATAGTTCCTTTTTGGTTTCAAGATCCAGTTCAAAATAACTCCCCTGGCTTAACAGACTTCTCAGGCACTTGCTTGAACCTATCGTACCTCATACATGTTGGGCTGGATCCACTCCTGGCTACAGAAGAGGCTGAAAAGCTGCCTGAAGCGTGCAGCTGACCACTCTCCCAGCTGGAGCAGCTGTGACCAGAGCAAGCTGCTCTCCAGTGATCTCTGCTGTGCAATTCCCCTTTGAGAGGGGCTACTCTCCAGCACACTTTTAAACCGCCGCAGGACTTCTGAGTATGCAGATGACGACGTGTTAAGAAGCCAAAACCTCTTTCCTGACACAGAGCTATGATAGGTGCTGTGCGAAGTGATTTTTCGTGAGAACGGATCCTCTTCACAGCTATTCTCAAAACTGTAGTGTGAACACTGTTTAGATTTTCACTTTTTTCTTTTAAATCCCCTGTTTTTCCTAAACTCGTGTTCTTCTCTGGACCTCCAGGTAACCCATCAACAGCCAAGTGATGCCTGTTTTGTTCCCTTGGCTCCTACCACCTACATTCTCTGTTTCTATAACTCAGCAGTGCTGACTACTAAGATTTTATCACAAGTCTCATAATATTTTGTATTTTTTATCTAAACCTCCACTGAAGTCAGCTAATTACAAGAAAATTCTATCTCAATTTTTTATGATGCTGATACAGAATCCTTCCAAGTTGCAGAGAAAGGTTTGGTTCATGAAAATTTAAACTGTCAAAAGCTGCGTGAAAACCTCAAGATTTTTTGTTGTTTTTATGGCTAACTTGGGAGTCTGGTTTATAATTTTTGAATGCTTATACATTCTCATCAACATTTTACCCATTTTCATGGAATGACTGTGTGTTACCTCAGTTTACTTCATGCTAAGCCCTTGAAATATGTATTGCTTTGAGGTCAGAGACAGCATAGATGATTAATTAATAATAATAAACTGTGTATTCATATAGTCATTCATCTACAACTTGAGCAAAATGTAATTCCTTCAAGAATAAGTTACGTAGTATACCTGTATATGGGTGTAAAGGAGACTATATTAGTAAGGAAATGAACACCCAAGCTGGGGTGACTGCTGTATTCAGCAGTAGAAACCTGTGGGTAAACTGTGGAGATCATTCTGTCTAAGTGGCAGGAAAAATTATACTATAATATGTATTCTGAATGCGCAGTGTATGTAAGAGCAGAATCTTTTAAATGTATTTTACCAGAGGACACTGAAAAAGTTAGCAAAGATCTGAGAGGACTAGTGATCGTTCTCTATAAATACATTAGACAGGTAAATACAGGGAGGTTGAAAAGCTATTAAAAATAAAGGATAAGGTTGGCACAAGAACAAATGGTATACACTCACCATGAATAAATTGAAGCTGGAAATTAGAAGGAGGCTTGTAACCATCAGAGCAGTGAGGAAGTTTTGCCTGTTTTTACTGAGACTATGGTATGTAGCCTTGAAAATTACATGCCCTACTTACCATGAATCCAACCTTTCAGGGGTCAAGAAGAACCATAAAAATCTTCAAAAATCTCTACTCCCAAGTATAAAAGTGTCACAGTTCTGGGGGCAAATATTTATTGAAGGCCCTCTTCAACTATAAGCATTAATATGAAGTTCTTGCTTCTAGCTCTGCAGAGCTCTACGTTTTTAAAAAAATAGTTATTGAACACATCTTTTGCATAAGGTGCCTTTAAAATTAACCCCTCCATATTGCTGAATGTCACCTATTCTGAACATCCCTGTTTCTCTGCCATCACCGTGAGGGGAAATTTCAATTCCAAGGAAAAGAAGGAAATGTTTTTCACTCGCTTTAAAATGGATACTGCTGTACTGTTAGATCAGTGAAATTCAAAGGTCAGAGAGTTCGTTTCTGTTTTAAGAGAGAATATCTGACCATGTGTGAGGTCTGTAGGTATGTTTTGTGCTAAACTGTGGTTGAAAAAAATAAATTGGAAATTTCTCAATACAAACAAATTATAGTTATTAAATTGGAGGCATTCCCTGATCCCAATTTTGGGGTCCCACTACAGGAAAATAATATGGAATTGTGGTTAGTGTAATGAAATAATAACTTTGAGGTGACAGTTACCAACTTCTAATTATATTCTATGAAAAAATAAAAACCCACCTCAGTTTGCTAAACTTGTGAATTCAAGTTCTACACGTGTAAGATCTCCCAAACTAACTGGATTTTGCAGGTTATCACTTTAAAAGCGTATTTATGTATCTTGTGTCAAATAACTGTATAGAATTAGACTGCACTTATCTCAGAATAAATAATTTCAAATGTTTTTTTCTTGCTGTGCTTGCACCTGGTTTCATCCCTTACCTAAGTTAATTCTTCTGCCTATTTCAAGGCCACTATTTGCACTGGCTGAGTCTGCAGTTCTGTGTTAGAAATCTGCCTTAGTTCCACCTTGAATTTAACTTGCTTTTGTCTTGATTGTCTTAATTTTTGCAGCCACATAACAGTGGTGACTGCTGCACCTGACTGTGCCTAATTACTTCGGGAAAGCAATGCAAGTAACTCTGGCTTTACTCTGAAACTTTTCCTTGTTTCCTTGCTGGCTCCTTTGTTCACGGCATATTCATTTGCTAGATCTGAAAATTCATGTTCAGGCTCAGCTACGCATCCAACCCACTTTGTTTTTATTTGTCAGCCACCTAGCAACATTTTCTGTAGACAGGATCCACAGTGACTACATGCCATTCAAAAAGCAATACGTTGCGTAAGTGTTTGTAGCTGCGCAACCACTTCTCTTTTTGTTCTGAAATTATTCATCTCACAGTACTCGCTGTGAAAAAGAGACACAGGATTTTTAATCTTTTCAGAGAAGCCACATACATTCTTCTAGAAAAAAACCCTTCAAATTCTTACATTATAAACCCAGCCATAAATCTTGGCAAAGGTAAGAGGAATAGTGAAACTTGACTTTCCAGAGTAGTTTGGTTACATGAGGCTTTTAGACTTCAGCTTTGCCTGGATTATTAGGGAGAGTTTAAATATGTGACTGAAATGTGCCTTGAAGGCTGAACCCCCCACAACACAGAAGGTGAATTAGAAAAAAAATAGTCTAAAATATGTTTCATCTCTAAATATCTTTGATATTTGGGCCAAGTTCATAATTATTAGCAGGTATGAAAGAAGAGTTTTGAGCATTTATGGCACCAAGACGTCCTAGTCCAGAAGTAAATATTTTGTTTACACCTAACTTCAAACATTATAATACAGACATCTGCATTGCTCTGTACTCCTTTTATTGTGAGGGTAAAGAAACAAACACTTGCAGGCAGCCTCTTCATCTAACCTTTCACGTACACGCCAGTGTGAGATGAAGAACGTCCTGTCCATTACTTATTCTACCGTATAGAGCATGAGAAACCTTTTAATGACTTGATCTCATCTGGCATTGGGTAAAACCCTCCTTCCTACCTTTATGGGGCTGTTATTCTTGCTGTAACAATGGCACTTAGGCTATAGTACTTTAGAATCAGAATCTTTTGTTTTTCACATAGAATTTCTTGTTTCATTGGCTATTTTGTATCTAACAGAGATGAGACACAAATATGTATTTTGACACAATATCTGAATTACAAAACAGCATTATAGTCTGTAACCAGGGGCATTAAAACATACACCTTTTTACAGAAAAAAATTAAGATAATAAGGAAACGCATTTAGTTTTGAACTAACCCTTTATATTTTTCCTCCATTTAGTTTCAAGGTTTGGGACCTAAATCTTGGTAACAAGATGGCTGGGAACCGTTCAGACACAGCAGTCCACACATCAGCAACAGATCTTCAGCACAAAAAGGGAGATGAAGAGAGGACCCTCAAAACCAGATAGGCTTAGGAAAAAAATGGAGACATTTTTGGTGGAAAGAAAAAAAGTGGAGGGGAAAGGAAGTTGTTTAACTCTTTAGGGACCAGTGTGTGTCAGTTGAGGCTTCTCCACGGCTGCTAACAGTGGAGTGTGGCATGCTGAGCTCTTGGCTTTGAGTACCCTTCAGCCTGGCAGCTGTATAGTGCCTCATGTCAGGTGTCTTTAGAGCTTGCTGGGTAGATGGGGAGGCTGGAACTAGGCAGGGGATCCTCCCAGACTGGGGCTTTGTGTCTGGCAAGCAGCAGAGGCTATAGCTACTCTACCAAACTGCTTAACTTTCCAGGGTGCTCCTGGGTCCTGAATCTCCATTGAAATAAAGCCTGGCCACTGCTCTGGGATAATTTGCTCCAGAAACAGTAGAACTACATTAAATGGCACTGGACTGCCTCCACTGTCCTCTGTGTCCTTAAACACCACCCACCCTCTGTCAGGCCACACCAAGGAGCATGCAACATACACTCTTTGTGCAGGAACAGTCCTTTGGTAGGCTACAACGCAGCCTTACCCCCGTGCAGATGTAAAAAAGCACACAGAAATGAAGACTTGATTGTTAGAGCCACAGAGGCAGCTTGGAAGAGAGATGGAGCCATGTGCTTCATAGCATGGGCTCTGACTGCTCCGTCTATGATAAGTACTCTCCTTTTTCTGGGTTCAGGGATTACCAATCTCCAGTTCTGCTGTTCTACACTGTTGTACTCACAGTGTCATACTGGTCTGACTTTATTGTGTCATATTTCAGAGATAATTCTGGCCTCAGAACTGGCTTGGGGCTCTCTGCATCATCTTTTATTCTCGTTGTAAGCATGACCTTAGGCATGATCAGCTTCATGCTCTATAAATATTTCATTGCTTCAGACAGGGGTTGCACTACTTCTCCGTATAAAAAAAGCTAACAAAGTACAGCCCAAATTAAATAAGCGTGCACAAAACTCTGATGCCCCAACCTTGGCCTCATAGCTGCGTTAATACTCAGCCAAACTGAAAGTTGTTTACATTTGTATTGCAAGATGTCATGGCAATTTCTCTGAAACCTTTTACAAACTGCTCTTCCATTGTACCTGTGTGCATTGGACTAACGCTCTGTCTGGGCCTGGGGTCTAGACATTATTTCAATATAAAGCAGTAACAGTATAACAATGATATATGAAACATCACTGTCAATAACAGCGGAGGGACCTGAGTTTCGAAAGGTGCTGAAAGACTTCGAATTGCATCAACATGAATGAAAACACTGTATAATTTTCAAAACCGTAATTTTAGGGCATATTATATACATCTTTAAATAACAACTGTTTTTATTTACAAGTTGTTTTAACAAAGTCAGTGATACCATTTATATCTGTAAGCACTTCGAAACGGGATATTAGAACTTGAAGACTGTGTCATTGGCATTTTTTTAAATTGAAAAGTGGCTTTTGACCACAATAACAATTTTTAGACTCTTCTGTCTGACATTTCTATTCTATTTTTTTTCCTTTTTTAACGGGAAATCTGCAAATGAAAGCTGCTCCCTAGTGACCTTCGGGGACTTTCTAAAGAAAACAAGTTGCTATTTTCTCTTGAAATGCATTTTTGGAAACACTCTTCAGCTTTATAGTTACTTGAAGACACAAACGAAATGAAAAATGTATTATTTCACAAATGAAAAATGTATTAAAAATATTAAACCAAAATTCTCAGAAGTCAGAATTTTCCAGCTAGATTTGCAGGATTGGGTTCCACAGTTTGGAACAAACCTGGTTCCTCTATGATACACATTTATTATTGTAGACAGCTTCTAGACGTCCATTCTCAACAATTATGTGGTGAGCATTTCTGGTGTAAATGCTCACATGAAAATATCAGCCTAGATTTATCCTACCAAAATTTAGGCCTTTAAGCATTAGGGGAATTGAGAACACTGGCTGCCCATCAGTCTCTGGCAATGGAAAGAGAGGTATTTCTAGAGGGTGATTCAGGTTTTAGGTGGGGTTGTAGGGAGTGCCTCCCTCTCAGCCCTTCTCCGGGGGCTGTGTGGGTGCACCTTGGTGCATCTCCTTTCCTGCCTGGAAAATCTCAGTGTTTAAATTTAGGAGAACTGTAGTGTGTTATGGCTTTGTGAAGCCTTGAGACAGGGCAGAGGGTAGGAACTTCTCTAGTGGTCGGACCAAAGTCCTTCTTCCTATACCTTTCCTCCACCAGTGGCTGCAAGGACTGGTCCTGCCCTCTTCATGGAGGCAGGAGGTGTTTCCCAAGCCAGTGGTGGTAGCTTTGTGTTTAATAGCCCTCAGAGTGTTTGTGTATCATGTGTTTGATCAATCCTGTGTGAATAGATTTAAGATTCCACATCTGCAGCATCTTGTGGGGAAGGACTTCCACAGTTAAACTGTATAGAATAGAAGAAAGAAGGAGACTCTTGACCTGGTAGAACACAAGGAAGATGGGAGCTGGGAGACCAGTAGTGGTTGCTCAGAGTGCACTGATGCAAGGGACCAACCCTTCAGACAGTGTACATCCCGATAGACATGTAATACCAAAAAGTTACTCTTTTCTTTCCTACTCTGATTCTCGGCAACAAATTGATTCTTAAATCATTACAAAGTACATTCAATATAAAATCCCATGAAGTATCCTATCTGTTTGTTTGTGTACGTGTAAACTAGCTTAATGCCAATATGCCAAGTTTGGGCTGGGGACAGGGAGAAAAGATTCAAAGTCCTTATTCAGACCTTTTCATGTAATGCTACTCTTGGATACAGGTTGTGGTTGCCCTCTGTATTGTCCTCAGATATTCTTTATGGACTGTGCAGATCAGGAGGATCACAGTTTGTTCTCACTGTACAGGACACATTATGCCCCTTATCTACTGGAACTTCATTCTTTGCAGAGAAATGTGTTTTTCTATTGTATCCATGGGAACTACCTTCAGCAAGGGTGGATGTCCAAACATAGAGTACAGTTCTGCTCCCATTTCCTCCCCCCTCCTTGGAGTGTATTCTGATCTAAATAATTCCTGTCTCTACAGGTGTTGAGACAGGCAGCTCTCACATTAAAAATAAAAAAAAAAGACAGAGACAGAGAGAAGTAAAAAAAGAAAACAAAATTATGACAAACAAGTTTACCTAGTAACCATTTGAAAAGCTACCTCCTACCTCCACCTGTCTATAAGAGGAAATATGTGCTTTATTCATTCTCTAATCACAAGGCTTCAATGAATGAACTGTAAGAGCGCATTCATACCTATTCATCATTGCTAAGTTCTGAGATTTAGAATATGTGTGTACTTGAATATCTTAGCCATACCAACCTCAGAAACTGCTGTTAAAGTGCAAAAATCCTTTCTTTAGTATGCACAGGCATAACATCCATAATCCTTTATCTCCGGCAAAGCTGCTGGGCTTTTGCCAAGGGCATGTTTGGTGGTGTGTGGAATCTGCGGCTGCCGCATGACATTGCTGCTGAAGGTGCGCAGATACCATGGCGATGGGAGTGATAGAGGTGCCTGGATGGAGAGATGGATGGATGTTTTCTTTACCCACTTGCCAGCATTTTGATTCAACCAGTCCAACCTGATTTTCCAGATTATTTAAGTGAGGAGGCTCAAATACATCTGTTTGAGAAATCCTGGCGAGCAATCAAGCCCCATGCAATTCAGCCCCACTGCCATCTCAAAATTAAAGGTAAACAGAGCAGCTCTCATTTAAATTTGAAGCATCTGATGCAGCCTCGATTTTTTCTTCTTTTTTTTTTTTTTTTTTAAGTTGCTGGAGAATAAAAACAACAGTTGAAGGAACTGCAGTCAGTAAAAAGGTTTCTCTGGCAAGGAGGCCAAACTAAATAATGACACCCAAAGCAAAAACATGCTTCACTGAAACTAAACTTTAGTCAATTCACTCTTTGAAACAAAGGATTTTTTGTAATTTCAAAAGTGAACATTGTACTTTTCCCTGGCAGCCATTTGTATGTTTTTCAATGATCTGATTATGTATAAATCCCAATTTAGCATGCCTTTCAGCACCTAAATCCTATGAGTGATTTGAAAACATTAATGAAGTTTTCTATAGACTACAGCTGTGCTTCTCTTTCTCCCAACCTTTTTTGAAATGCAAGCTTTAGTGACAGTATTTTGATGTGCTTCATTTGTTGATGTGTATTTTCTTTCCTTTTTTCTAATTACTTTGTAAATATTTATGAAAGATACAAGATCTGTTTCGCATTCACACAGCAAGTCAATGCTTTTCCCTTCATTCCTGTTCTCTGTAGTTGCTGTGCTTTCATGTGTGCTCGCAGACTTTTGATGAAACCTATACTCCTTACACTTACAGCCGTCACCAATGCAGACTGAAAGTTAGGATAAGATGGGTTCAAAGGCTGCTCACTCGGGGGATGAAGTCTCCTACTCTGGGACTGAATAATCAAGCAGTTTGCAAGATTGGCTAGATTTCACTTCTGGCTTTGCTCTGGCTTTGTCTCCCTGTTTTTACAATTTGTAAAACATCTCTAGTCCCTGTTTGCAGGATAGTACATCTCCTTTACACTAGCCTGAAGGGGTACTGTAAATCTATCCCTCTCAGAATGATTTGAAATGCTGCAGGGGAAACTGTCTCCCCTCTGCCTTCTCACAGGCTCTCTGAAGGGGCTCCATGTCTGAGCACAGAGAGGTAAAGGCATAAACCTTTGGTGGCTCTGGTGGTTGCACTGTAGAGCTTGGGAGAGCTCCCTTTCCCCTGCATCAAGTGCTTCCTACTGTTAATGAGGCTTTTTGTTCCAACGGGGCAGTGGGGATCATACCAACACTCCTGGTGTTCCAAAGGACTCTAAAATTACTCGTATATGTCTGAAAAACTGTTTAAAAAGAAACACATGTAGCGTCAACAAGAAGAAGTTGTTCAATTCTTAGCAGCTTTCCTATAGAACAGTCATATTCTAGAAATCGTTGTGGATTCACTTTTTCTTCTTTTAAGTTTTTCTTTACTACTATTTCCAAAGTTATTAGCAACAGAAAAACACACTTGGAAAATAATTCCTAAAAGCCTGTGGGTAGGAAAAAAACTGTTAAAAGCAAAACTTTTCCAAGCTAAGGTTTCCCTTGACTGAATCGTTATTTTCAACTGAAAGTCTGAATTGTTGAAAATTCCTACTCAGCTCTATCCCTACTTACCCTGTACTTTTCCTGTAGGAGGAAAACCAAAACCTGAGTTACTGTGAATCATTTTCCTAAAAGTTATGTTTTCTTTTACTGAACTGAGAAATCATTTGTAATACCTTGAGTCCTCTTATTTCTTCAAAATAATCCCCTACCTTATACGCATGAAGTAGTGTAACCACATTCCAACACAGTCATATTTATTAAAAGTTCAATGTCCCATGTATTTTAAGCAGAAGATGTTTTGGTTAAAGAAATAGTGGAAAATGTTAAAATAAATATTGTTCCAATCATTGCCCAACCAGTGCACTTAATTAATTTTACAACCAGGTGGTGAAAATGAACTTCCTATTAATTTTAGGGCAATTTGGCCCTGCTGAACGAGGGCATGGTGTGATCAATACCACAAGTTCTACTGCACAGGGCTAATGCAGCTCCAGGTGAACCTGGTGACAGAGATTTTGTGCATCACTCTTGTGACTTACCACCTTATATAAAATGCTCCTTCATTTCTGAACCCAGATACCTGGGGGGAAATATATATATATACATATATATATATCTATATCTATATATGTGTTTTTCAGCACCACAGGTAAGTTGTCCCACTGTCTTTGCTCTGAGGAGTGAATTCTTACCCCACTTTTCACTGTCAATCTCTTTCAGATGCCTTGGCATCCTAGGCAAATTGCTAATGGTTGTTTTAGTGTCTCTTCCAGACATGAGCCTTCATTCCACAATCTCAGATAAAAAAGCATAAGCTTGGGCAAATTCCAGACTGAAGGTGTTAATGGATTGCTGGATTCAAAAACATTAACTTGGTGGAGTTATTTCAGAATAACACCGGCATAACTGAGATTCAAAGTAGATCTCAGTAGTATTAATAAATGTTTAATTAAATACTCAAAATATCAAATTCATATGCAGCTCTACATACGCAGCTCTGCAAACTTATAAATAAATAAGTTGTGTTGTTGGTGTCCTCTCTCTGATGGATTTTTCCTCAGGGTTACTCTTTTGATGAGGGTAAATATTTTTATTATTCTTCATTTGTGGAGTAATGAGTTTTGAAAACACTGTCCAGAGGCACATGCAAACGCGTGTGACTATAAAGGATATTGAATTCATTCCACCTTGTTTATTCTGGAGCTAGAAAGGGGTGCGAGCACACATCACCCATCACCCAAGGAGCAAGAAGCAGGCAGGGCTTGGTGTTTTATGCTGTCCTCGTGTAACGCAAGGGACAAGAGAGTGCTGTGCTTCTTTAAGGACATTCTTGCAACACTCCTGCATTGTCTATGCCCATCAGTGACTCAAGGGTAGAGCACTCTGACTGAACAGATTTGATTAAACCTTTCTGGGAGTAGATCTATCACAATCCTGCTTCTTCATGTTGCATGATAACATCCGGCCCCAGGCAGACTTTTGATTAAAAGTTCCCCTGAAGATTTGTGGAGAAATTCTGTTTATTCCCACAACTCTGAGAGCATTGAGGTTATGTGCCCACATTTTGAAGTGCAAATTACATAAGCTGCAAATTGGCAAACATGTTTCTGGAGCTGGGAAACCAACTGGGGAGGCCTATGGTCGTTTTCCATTGGACTACAATTCAGGAAAAAAAATGCCCATTTAAAAAAATTTCTTTAATTTTTTTAAGTTAGCCCACGCAATCTTTAAAACTGAGAATAATGAGCAAAGAGAGGGACAGAGTTTGGAGTGCAGGATGGGAACTGGAAAAACTTTAGAGAATCATTTTTCAAAGGAGAACCACACACTGAGGTCACAAACAGACTCTTGAAATATGATTTTTTTTCTATTCAGTACTTGTTATATTCCTGCCTCTTCATTTTTATCTTTGTTAGATAGACATCAAATGAGTAAACATTTTTTTCTTGACTTTGGAAAGTTTTTTGCTTACTTTTAGAAGAATTTGGAAAGTCATTTACCTAGTCATTTTCGAACTGCACACCAGCAGAGTGATTATCTAATACACTTCTCACTGTTATGAGTACAAGTCACTTTGGCCTACTCGTAATGCAAAACCAACTTGATTGTACAAGTTCAAACTCCTTTTCACTATTTTTTTCCACCTAGACCTTAGGTAAGGGATAAGGAGAATTGGCCCATGAAAAATAAAAGAATTGTTTGAACTCTTAGTTCACAAGTGATTAAGAAGCAGAGACACAGACTGAAATATTTCATTGATGGTTTGACAGCTAACACTGCAGGGGATGACTCAAAGCTTTTTGTTCACTCTTCACTCAGACTGAACAATGATGATTTTTATCGAACTGAGAAGTGAGTAGAAATTGCTGACTGGATCTCTTTGTTGCCAGTGTCAGTTTAAATTCCAGATTTCTCTGAATCCCATATGCCATGGAAAATACTTGAAATTATGTGAAAACATTTCAATAGCTATGGTATGATTTTCTGTGATGCTAATCCTCTTAATCCCGCATGGGCAGCACACTGAAGGGCCACTACAGACCAAGGTCCTGATATGAGGCATTTTACAGATGAAGTGGGAGGGATACTGGGAGCTCCTGCTCTTCCCTCAGCCTCTGTGAGTTTGATGATCTGGGTCAGTTTGGTGAGATGATTGAGAGTATCCCCATAAACACAGATTTGCTACTGAACACAACAGTCACAAAGCTCTGTGTGAGTTTCAGACATTCTGCTTCTGATATCAAACCATCTGGAAATACCTCTGGGTCGAAACACTTCTGCTGCACGATAGCAGCACCAAGCAGCAGCTCAGTACAGAAAGAGAAAGGACAGAGATCTCCGTCCCTGGCATTAGTGAATACAGGCAGGCAGCATGTGATTAAGCAACTTTTAATTTTTCCTGCTGTTTACAAAATCTTGGCATTCAGAGTATCTCCCTGTGCTGTGCTCAGGGAACTGAGCAGCTGACACTGCTCTTGTTGTAGGTTGCTGGATTCACCAGGCTCCATGGATCAGGGATTACTTTTTATCAGTTGCACAAGTAAAAGAGATAAAGACAATGAGATAAAGGAAGCACGGTTCTTCCCCCATGTTCCTGGGTAATTTGCCTATCCCCAAAGGACTCATTTACAATGAAAGAGATCAATAACAGTACACCAGTATAAGCAGGATTCCTTTCAAGAGTCTTTATCCATGCAATTATAAAACAGTCTCTTCCAGGTGACATATATACTTCACCTTTGATCTCAAAACTGCATGTTTAGCTGTAACAGTCATGTTCACTATCTGTAGCATTTTGAATGTGTGATTCTTATCTATATGTAAATGACTCCAGGACAGACCTGTGATTATTCCCATTGAAATATTTCCAGTCTCAGAAAAAAATATGCAAAAATGTGTCAGATCAATTTCTAGTTAAATAATATGCTAAAAAATCTGAAACAAATGGACCATTTCTAATTACTCAAGCACTGAACTACAGAACAAAAACACAGAACCACTTCAGTGCAACAAGTCTATAAGTAAACTGTAAAATACAAACATCTATGCAATACAGGCCATGCTCTTGTGCTGAAAATAAAGGAATATAGATAACTTGTCTGAAGTGGAAATAAACTGAAGTTGTCTGAACCTTTCTGTAATGGAGTTACTGAAATCAGCAACAAACTTTAGTATCCAGATGAAGCTGCTTTACTTTTTGGGAAGATTCTGACAAGAATTCTCACCAATTTGCAAACAGCACTCAAAGTATGCGAACACATGAGTTAGACCAAAAAGAAATCCAGTAAATTAATTACTAAGATAAGATTTTCTACAAAATCTTTTTTCCTTCACTAACCACCTCATCTCTTCAATTATACACAGGAATTATCTTGTGCTGTGTGCTACGGTATTCTTCATTCACAATCGAATCAGTATTGGGCTAAATGTCAGGAGACATATTCTTTGTTATATATTCTCACTCTCACTGGTTTTATAGGACTGTGGGATCATAGCATTGGAGGACCCCTTCAGCCCAACCTATTGCTCAAAGCAGAGGCAGCTCTGTGGCCAGACCAGGTTGCTCAGGCCCACGGTCAGTTGGGTTTCGAACACTTCCAAGAACAGATACTGCAAAAAATCTTTGGACAGCTTGCACCCTGTCTCACTGTCCTCGCAGGGGAAAAGGTTTTCATTCAATAGCTTGTGGGAAGATGTGTATAAATAAGCTATTGTTGTCAATGTTGTTGTTATTATTTATTATTTCTCAATAAATATTTCATGAACCATCTGCCAGTGACAGTAGAATGAGTAACACTGGGCTACAGCATAAGGGCAGGGTTTCTCAAAATGGTTTCTTGGCTGCCTTTTAGTGCCAAACTTGCCATTTTTTCCAAAGAATTCTAAAAACATTCTAAAATTTACAGTTAGTGCTGAGATATATACAGCCAAAACACTAACTAAAACAGTCAAAAAGACTCAGGTGGGGGAATTAAGTACCTTCCTGTGCTGGAGTTGTTCAGATGACCAGCTGGAGGCAGCACATAAAAGCATGTTGTCCAAATCTACAATAATTTTCAAAATTAGACTAATTATCTGTACTAGTAGCTAAGGAGTGAATGAGAAGGCTTGATAGGTATTTTGCTAAAGAACCTGAAGCACAAATCCTTGTTGGTGTAAATACATCCTTGACTAATATTGGCAGGGACTAATGGAATGCTATTTTTAGAACTTCTCAAAAATCTAAATACTAGTGTGTAGGGCAATAATAAGACAGGAAAAGTCAGCTAAGGCCATAGACCAAGCTTGAGCATTAATGGTTCACAGTTTAATTGCTCCTGGTCTCTGCTTGGCCTGCTCCAGTGGCTTTTACCCAGAGGAAACCAACTGTAGAGGCAACAAGCCCAGAGCAGAGGGAATGCGAGGCAATTAGCATCACTTGACCTGGGACCAGGTCCCAGATGTCTTCTATTTGTTAGTGAAGACCACGTAGCCAGGTGCCGTGGGGCTCCATGAGAAAGCTGCTCAAGGGAATGCAGTCTGGCCTCTTCTGTGCTCCTCTACCAGGGATGGTATGGCCTGAATTCCTCCCCCAAACACCTTTAGCTGAAGCATGCCAGCCAGAAACTTCATTGCTCCAGGCCCCCAGGGAGTCAACAAAGAAAGTAAGACACCTCTGGAAGGTGATTCAGCATTCTGAGAAGTGTCTGGTTCTCCCTATTGACTGTTTAGGTCACATACACTTCTAGTGCATCTGTCTCAGATACCTTTAAAATTACTTCAGGGTTAATTTGGGCTGCAATTAGTCAAAGAATATTGTGAAGAAAATCTCATTATAGCTCCTGCTAGTATCAGGCAGGACTGTTTGAAGGGCTCTGGGCATCTGGGTACTAAGTGTGTATGTCGCTCTGAAGCAATAAATTCAATCTATCAGACCTGCCAGAGTGACAGTGCATGGTGTGCATCCAGACATACTTCAGGGTGCAATGCTGACCCAGCATTTCTGGTCTGCACTGAATGACCACTGAGTGAAACTGTGCTGAATGGTTATGCACAAAGGAGTGCCTGTTTTACTTGTACATGAAGGAAATGGATGAGGCACTCATTCCCTTATGCTACACCCAGATTCAATAGTTTATCTAATTATGTGGTGTATGTCTTCCCAGCAGCTCTTAGTTCATATGACAGCACCATCAAGTTGGGTTTTGAGCTCCCAAATAAGCTGCTGAACAGAAATGCCAGACCATTTATCCCACTCATGTTTGACCAGCCAAGGAAGCTTATCTTTCTCAAGACTGATGATTACAAGGTCATTTTACAGTATTTTTTTGTCTAGTTTTTTATTGTGGTTACCTCTTAGACTGCACATATTGAATAAGTTATGGACTGAAATATGAAAACAGTGATTTAAAGTGCATTGGATCATCCAGACCAAGTCTTTCTGCACAGCACGATGGCCACTAAGCTATCCAGTTATGCTGCACAGCCTCTACTAGAGAATCTTTTGACATCTCCACATGAGTCCACCCAAAACCCATCATTCACTTAGTCCATCCACTCTTTACTCTGTTCAGTCAAAGCCTGGGAAAGCAGGTGCCTCTTTGAGTTAATCCTAAAAGTCATAAATCTTAGCTGTCAAAACCATGAAACCTAAAAGTGGCTTGTGAAGTCCAAGATGGGAGTCCATTCATCTGGCGAATTGCTGGGGACACTGCTGTCATAAACATGGCCAACAATTAGTATTCATTGTCTTGTACAAGAAGCCATAAAATGAAGTGGAAGAATAAAGGTCTGTTAAGCATGTTGTAAAAACTGGAGTGATGAAGGAAACCTGCTGTGACCACTTGAACCCTTAGGCCAAATGTGCCTGGAAATTGCAGATATTGCATTGTCATTGGTTTCACGTTATTCGGGGTGGTAGATGCATTGGAGGAATTCCTGTTCCCTGTGGCTATTCCTCATACTGAGGTCAGGACAGATAAAGAAATTCTGTTCCTTGGGAGATATCTTTCTAATTTTCTTCATGTATTCATCACTTCTCCCAAGCACTTTACAGCATTTTTGCCACTATTGCTCAAGGTTTGCTGCAGGAAGGATAAAACATTCTCTCTTCAGGGAATTCCCTCAGATAATCTCTTACAGGGTGTGCCTACAGAGACTTTTTCAGTCATGGAGTGCTTTGCCCAGTCTTCAAGGAAGTCAAAACGCATGTGCATCCCATTAATGCAATGCAAAGCTCAGGCTAACTGGTCTTGTTACTGAGGCTCTCAGTGCCTTCAGATGGCTTCCAGCTGTCTGAAAATTGGACATCTAAGTACGACCTGTTCAACCAAGGCTTCTTTTATATTTAGTGTAGGAGAAAATAAACACCTCTGGAAGCAAATTGTATGACCTATCTTGGATGCCTATCTTATGAAGAGATGAATCACCTTCTGGAGGTGTCTCTTTCTCTGCATCTACTGTATACAGAAAGGGCAACATGTCTTAAATTCTCATTTTAAAAAAGGAGATCTTTAGATAACCATTTGTCTCAGAACTTGAACTTTAATGAAACATCAAATAGGCAACTTGTCATGTGGGACAGAAATGCTGTGATCCTAATAGTAGGTCTCAACCTTGATTTTAAAATCTTCCAAGAAACTTCTTTGAATTTGCTTACAGCAAGGCATCTATCTCCATGCAATCACCCTGAAAACCAGACTCATCTTCTGTCCATTTATCAGGCATGCAGTAGTAGCCTGAGGCTTGAACAAACCATGACCTCCCAGATCTGCCAGGGCAAGTACGCCTCCCCATGCCTGCCGTGGTGACTTCTCTCTCCTCTCACCCAGGTTCCTCTGCATTAGGAATTCAGGCAGGGCCAGTTCATTCAGTCCTTGAGGGAATAACATAAATGGAAGGATCACAGGTCCTGGTTTTTCAAGGCTCCTCTTAATTACTATGTAGGCTTACCCAGTGTCCTCTCCAAGTTGGTTCAGTTAGAAATTTTGACCTCCTCATTAAAAGTTTCATTCTGTATTCATACTCTCTTGAAGAATTTAGACTGTTTCTCTCTGTTTCTGTGGTGACTGTATGAAGTTCTCAGGTTTGCTTGTAGTCATAAGAGTTGGGGCTAAACAGACTAAAAAGTTTATTCTGGAAGTCTGGGTAACAGAGCAGTTAGAGTTCAAATAGGTGTTGGAGCTGATGTTTATTAATGTAAACAATTGTGACCATCAGTACACCCTCTTCTGAATCATGGATTATGTCCCTTTCAAAATTGATACATCATGACAATAAATCTAGGCCTTCATAGTTGCTGATGACAATGGCTAGAGTTGGCATTTCAGTCCCTCTAATTATATTTGTAAAAGCTATGTAATTCAGATAGTAAGTTTCATTTTTCTTGGTAGTTATGCTTTCTGAAGCTGATAGTTTCACCAACAGCGCGTTTGTATTTTATACCCATCCACACACATGTACATACTGTGTGTACACAGCAACACAGAAATATAACCATGGATCCCTTGAGCCAAAGGTAACCATTAAGAAGAGTTTGTCAAAAGCATGCCACAACACAGCAGCTCCAGACTGGAAAGGCTGGTTTCATACTACTTAGATGCCTATTCAGCATAGCGTCCCTTGTCAAAGGAGACACACGTCCGGAGGGAGATTTGTCTCGCTCCAGAATTAAGCTGTCCTTTCTTTTCACTGATGGCTGGCCTAGGTATTCAAAGTGTTACACACTCAGAAACAGTTTAGATTTGCTGAATGTAGGGGTGGGTTTGCATTTACTTGAGACAAAACAGTACTGCTCTTCTCAAAGCACATGGCCTGAAATAGAGTATGTAGAGCGTAGGAGTCTACACAAATGGTTCTACAACCTTGCTGAGACGTAGTCAGTGTGGGTCACTCTCAAGAAGACAATGTGACAACGTTCATCTGGTCAGCTGAATTGTTTCCAAAACTCCACTAAATTTTTACCTATTAGAAATGTACATACCTAGTTTGCATACAGGCACACTAGAGAGCAAAAGCTAGGACAACCTACATTGTTCCCCGCTTACCTCATCTGGCGGCTTCAGGTCACGAGGCTTTTTCACAATATCAAGCCCCCTGGATAAGGAAAAAAGAAGACCAAGAAATCTGAGAAAGCCAGAAAAATTTTGAAGTTTCAGTCTGTAGCATAGTGGTTAAATTGCCAGACCCCTCAGAGAGACTTAGGTTTGGATCTTACCATCAGTATTTAACTCACTTTGACCTCCAAAAGAGTATCTTAGTGCCAAGCTAACAGCTATTCTGACAGAATAGGTCTCATTATTTCTCATTTGGGCTGTTTTAGTTTCTCTGGAATAATTACAAATTTTTTTAGGAAAACAATTACTCTAGGTTTGAAGATTGCACCTCAAAAATGGTTGGACACACGTCATTGGAGCTTGCTGCTATATCATGTCCATCAGTCAGAACACAGACAATCAAAAAGCTCTGTGGATTGGACATCCCAGCTCTGGCTGATTTTTAAATAATGCATTATTTCCAGAACAAACTCCTACTGGTTTCAATAATTATATTCTGCTGGCTGATTCATGCTTTAAAAAATCTTCACCCCATTTCTCTATCTAAATCTTTGGCTATCTAGATGACTTTAAAAATCTGCCTCTTTGAATTACAAGGTTTGGATGCCTAAGTCACTTAGAAAGGTTTGTGACAGTTTTCCTTGCCAAAATTTAGAATATCACAGGATCTGAATTTCTGTTTTTTTTTTCCTTTCTCTGTTCTTTCCCTCCTTACCCTGCTGCAATTGAGATTTTTAATTCAGTTGGTTCTAGTGAGAAAAATCAAATAAAATACTACCCTAGTTTTGGTCCAATGCTTAGTACAATTACCACAGATGAATAATACTCTCACTGAGGTCTCTTGTATGATTAATACTTAGATACTAACATAAGTTTACTACTATGGATTGCATAAGGAGTAATGGAGAAGGTTCTTCCTAAAAAACTGAGTAATAACTAGGTGGTAAGGGTCCTTACCAGAGATATGTGAAATGACAGGACAGGAAAGTTCTCGAAAGCTGAGTGATAACCAGCCTCTTTGGAAGCAGGGTTTTCTCATTTTTTATTCATTGATTGTGAAAGTCTTCTGTTTCATTCCTACAGAAAATAAGAACACTTTCTTAGATCTTTGGAAAGATCTGTATAGGAGCTTTAGGATTTTCTTGTAGTCCTCAAGGCATAGGCACATAGCACAGACTCCCATGAGAGGCTTTCACAAAACTTTGATTCCTCCCTACTTGACATGAATGTCCAAAAAACCCATGAAACACAGTGTATCTATATACATCTTTTTTCTTTGGGTTTTTTTTTTGACCAGCAAAGAAAACAATGTGGATTATTAATCCAACTAGCCCAGTTTTAACATTTAAACTGAAATTCCTCATGAATTAACAGGGAAGAAAGCAGACTTGCACACACACGTGATCCCTTTCTTCTCTATCCCAAAACAGTTAATACAAGTACTCCTGTATTACAGCAGACAGGAAATATTTAGTAACTGCTACACAGAGCCGTTGACCTCTGGCCAAATTCTATTCTTCTTGACATGACTGTTGGGGTTCCCTTCACACACACTTCTTAACGACAGGCTAGAGTTCTTTTTGTATATCTTCAGATCCAGAGGATTCTCTGTCTCTCTCCATGTCAATGTTGTCCCATTGTACTTTAAAGTTAGTTTACAATGGTAATTGTGGATCATGAGTTCACATAATGTTGTACTTGATGTTAATAAGCAGATAAATGTATAATCTCTCAGTATTACAAACAGTTCTAAGTGAAGGACCAAAAGACTTTGACATTTTGCTCCACCCTTTGTGAGTCAGTAAAACAGATTGGATTATAAAGAAGAACGAGCATTGCACTGTGATGAAACTCATAAAAAAACCCATAAAACACCACTACATGTTGGCAGTTTATAAAAGGAGATTAACCAACTTATCCATTGGTATTAACATGTCTTTAATAATGGTAACATTTTTTTGCAAATTAAATAATTATTAATTAAAAATCCTGCCCAGATATGCTTATGTGCCATGTGAATATAGGTACCTACCTATCCTATCAAATAGACTTATATGGAAATAACTTATCTGATTTCTATGTTTTCAGCAGATTATGCATTGAATTTAAGACCAGTTGGCTCTAACTTAATCCAAAGGGTGGTATTTTGGGTCCCAAAGTCTCCTTTTTACGTTGACTGATGTAAAAATCTTCATTGAAGTAGTGCCTGGAATTGGCAGGTTTTGCAGTGCATCCTGGCTCTGATGTTTTGTGTTTGTGTGATTCCTGTCAGTGCCGTAGGATATTACAACAAAAGCAGATGAGATGATCCACTGCATTGAGGAAAAAAAGTGTCATACATGTTCATCCACAGTTGTAGCAACAGTTTAGAGGCGTTGGAAAAGATGACACAGGCAGGAGAATTTTATTAGAATTTACTCCCATGTTTTATAAATACAAATATTGTATGTAATTAAAAATGGATTCAATGTATTTATGACTTGAAAATGTACTCACCTTGAAACTATTTTAGTGGTCTAAAAATTCACACTTGCTGCAATTAAGATCTGAGTCTGTTGAGATCCTTTTTCCTTCAGGAAGAATCTAAGTGTCAAAATTAGGCAATATAATATTCATAACTCATAATTTCTAAAACAACAGTGACAGGACTTAATGTTCAGATGTATCTGGATGAAGACGGAGTGACTGTTTGGTTTAAGGCACAGCCAAGCTTAAAGAAATAATCTTCTTAATTCCACTTCAAGATGAGACATAAAGAATAGGTAGGAAAGGCTTTAGATCTGTAGAAGAAAACAAATGGGTGACTTAAAAACATTGTATAGTTAAGGAATCAAAAGATCCAGAGATGTGGATCCTAGAGAGTCACTAATTCTTCAGTGTTCTGACCTGTGCTGGCTCCCATTATCTCAAAAATCCAAAGTGACAGCTGATGTCCAGTCGAAGAGTTGTGTATTACCATCATCTTTCTATTTTTGATAAAAGAACCTGTTTAAATTGTACCATGTTGTTAGCCTTAGATTAATTTGGACAGGGTTACAGATAATGGGTTAAGAACTTTTAAGCTTTTGAAGAGGTACAAATGAAGACCCATGAAATCATCATCTTAAATCAAGGCTTTGACTCTGCATCTCGTTGTACATTGGGCAGAGGCATGATACCCTCTTATGAACTGCTAGCCCTAGTAAAAGCACTAAGCACAGGAGCCTTTTCCTAACTTTGTTGGAGCTCTTGATTTACTGAATTTTGGCTGTCAGATTCAAGTCTGGAGAGCTAAAGAACAGCTGCTCCATGTCCATTCAGACTGTGCCCTAAATGACAGTCCTACACAGTAATGAAAGGAAACTCTCTGTTTTGTATTGTTCAGCCCACACAGAAGGAAGCTCTCAAAATGTGAATTCCCAGCATCTTTCTTTTTTTTTTGTTTGCACAACATACATCTAAAACCAGGTCTGTGCTAGGATTATGGATTCTTTTATAATTGTGCCTTATTCATTCATTGACTAGATGAAAACAAAATAAATAAAATATCCGACTAAAGTTTCATACAACTTTGAACTTACAGCACAGGCATAAAATCAAATACCAACACACTCGCCCCTCCCCCTGTCCCCTACATTGATAGTATCTGAGTTACAAAAATTCACAAGTGTGACCCCTAAGTAATGAATTTTTTATGACTTCCATCTGAATCCTGGTTTTTAAATTCTTGTCACTTAACCCTAGTGGCACGTATTATTGCTGGCTTTTTCCTGGAATCTTAAAGACAGTTCTGAAAAAGTTCTTCTCTCCATAGGCCTCACACAAGTCCTCACCTCAGCATCACCTTTGTTCATCTACGGTGCCCATAACATTCATGGATAGCATGGATCTTCAGCTCTCTGCATGAATTGTGAAGGACTATTGAGGGAGAGAAGTGGACATCTCACCCTAACTGTAACAGATCCTAGAACAGTCTGAATGACCCATTGGAGGTACCTGTTGCAGTTGCTGGTTCTAGAGACATACTAGGCAAAAAGGTTAGGCTTGGCTGATTATGTCAGGAATCAATCAGGTTGTAGACATTTAATGTGAACAAGTCTAAGCATCTACACATGAGATAGGTGTGTGAGCTCTTATTTTAGTAAATAGTGATTCAAGGGTTGATTCATCCATCTTTTCAGGAGTGCTGAGGAGATTATTCTAGGTACCTGGGGCATAGTTTGGGGCTGGCAGATGCAACATGTATGTGAGAACCCCAAACCCTTCTGGACTGGCAGCTGGAAACCAGCCAGAATATCGTGGAACAGCTTATATGGAACAGAATTTCTACATTTGCGTAGCTGAGCTGACTCTTAGTACAACCAATAAGGTCTGGAGATCTATTCAACTCCATCTACTGTAGAGGCCTAGATTCGGTCAGCTGAATTCACTGAATTGACAGAAGCTCAAATTGCTTTCACATGTTAAAGGGTACGCTTCTGTGTAGACACCTCCATGCTGATGTCTGAATCTCACCCCAAAAGACAATTTAACTGTCTGGGTCTCAAGTCAGTTGCATAAACACAGTGCATGACATCCCGTGTCACCACTAATATCCTAAATGGTCTAAAAAATCTCTGTTGGCCTGACATTGAACAGAATCCAAATGTCTTTCAGTCTTCTGACGAGACTGCTGAAGGCATGGTGAATCTAAGGAATCCAAGATGGCACTAGACTCCTATACTGAGTTGATGCCCTGGAGACAGATAAGATAAATTGACATTGCTTGTACAATGCTTTCAAATGAAAAAATAAAGATGTCTTGACTAGTTATTAAAGGATTCATTCTATTTTTTTCTATTCCCATGCAATTATCTTAACACCATTAAATGCAATCTCTACTGATCCATACCAGTGTTATTTGGATATCCACAGATACAAAATGGGTCCTTGTAATGAGAAAAAAAAAATTCTTTATAATGAAAAGAATTTTACAAGAATACTGATAAAGACATCATATATTAATTTTCCAGTAACTGAAGATCTTAAATTTTGCATTAGTGTGTGCACAAATGTTAAGAACACTGAAACAAAATTATTTCACCAGAATATCCAATCTAACTGCTAGGACTGCTGAGTGATACATTTTTGGCAACTATAGGAAATTTGCCGCTGGGGAAGGTTGAATGGAATGTTGCTATGTAACCAAACTCCAAAAAGTGTCTTTAAAATAGTGATGAATGAGTGAAGTCCACAAATAGGGGTTTTTTTTCTGCCACAAATGTAATACTTACTAGCGCCTTTTAATTGCATCAGTAACTGAACTGACAACCAAATAAATCTGACAAAGAATGTGAAAAACTTCATATATCCTATACTGCTGGGTGGAGGAGATTTCAGGAAGGCTTGAACTAGTTATTTGCCTAATAACAAGGTTATATTTGGTCTTATAATTGCAGTTATGATTTCATGGAGTTTCAAAATGAGGATGGCAACAGCCTTCACCCTTTGTGCAAAAATCTAGGTATATTCTCTTAGTGGCCTAGAAATATGACTCCGACTGAGAGAAAAAGATTTAAGAAAAGTTGAAAGATTTACTGTTCTAATAGATTAACAAAATAATTTTTGTGAACACCTCATCTGTATGAAATGAAATTTTTCTAATATCAGAATTCCTATGTATGACATTTTTTGTCACTTTTTGTCTGTTTTACTTTTGTATGTTTTTTTTACGTGCTCTGATGCTTTTGTGTAAAATCTATGCAGGTAATAATTTTCCCTACTTCTGCTTTTAAAATAAAGATATTTTAAATCCTTCTTTCTAAACAACTAATTGTAATGACATAATACTGTTAAAATAATGGAACATTGATGGTGTTAACTCTCTTAATGTTTTAATTTTTTTTTGGTGGTGTTAAAGCTGAGGTTTTAGATGACATGAATACTCCAGAGTATCTCAAAATAATCCACAGCCATTGTGAAGAATTTTAGGGGTAGTTCTACCAGTCACATCAATTCCTATTTGCCATTTCAAGTCTGAACTTCTGCTATGTGCATAAATGCTCCAGTATATCCTGGCTGGATTCTGTATTGAACTAGGAACTCAGATCTCTAAAGACAATGGGTTAGCATGTCGTTCTAAGGTGTATCAGACAAGGTATTTCAAGTAAAAGTAAAACCAGAAGTATGAATATCATGGTACAGGCCACGGTGGGAATCTCAGACACACTTCTCACTCTGCTGTGTCTTTTGGGGTTAGTTTAGGTGCCAGCATGTTGGCTCTAGTGAGTGAATGTCATTCATGAGCACTGGGCTGTACCAAATCCTTGGACAAAGAATTCAAATGCATCATGTGTGATTTCCATTCTTGCATTCAGAGATCAAAAATTTGTGTGGCCTTAACGTGCTAAGTCCCCAGTGCGGAACCAGTCTTTAGTTCCTTAACTAGGCAGACTGAAGGCTTAGAGGGTAAATGGATGGTCTCTCCTTAAACTCAGGGGACAAACACAAGAAGGCAAAAGAATTCTTTTAAGCTAAATTATTGTGTTGGAACAGAGCAGATAGTTACAAATTAGTTACAAACAGAGTTCAGATTAGAAAATAAAAGAAGGATTCTAAGAACCAAATGCCCCTTCCCTTGAAGTGTTCAAGGCTAGGCTGGACAGGGCTTTGAGCAACCCAATCTAGTGGAAGGCGTCCCTGTCTGCAGAGGGGCTGGAACGAGATGATCTTTAAAGTCCCTTCCAACCCAAACAATTCTATGGCTCTAGGATTCCATTTAAAAAGTTGTGAGTCTTAAAAGAAAAGTTATGGGAGGAAGAAACCTAACCATTTAGAAAAGGCTTTGATCAGTTTATGACAAGCATTCTATAGTCTGTTTGCTCACGATAAAAAGGAACTGTGCATGATGTTGGGATATGCTCTTCACATGGCCTTTATTCTTAGCAATGTTAATTAGTAACACAGAATTTGAAGTCACATGAAGCTGAGGATCTCCTATCTTATTTCAAAGTATTTGTTGTGATTTATGATAAAGATAAAGAGCCTCTTTCTCATTGTGGACTTACCTGGTAAGATCATGAATGTGCTTGAGTACCTTTATCTTCCAGTAAAACTGAAGAATATTCTTCAGCTTTTTCCTTATTCTACAAAACCAGATTCTTTGAGGTAACATAAGATAAATATACAGTGAATAATAATCTAACAAGACAGCTGTAACTAGCAAAGATATGAATGCAGGTGGAAATCACGATGGACCCCGCAGAAGTTTTTGGTTCAAACTATATACCGGATTTGGAATGTGCATTTCAAATATTTAAGTATGTCTTAAGCTGAACTTTTTATTTCACATAATATCTCCCACAAAACTTGAGAGGGGATGATTCCTAATCTAATGAACAGCCTGCCCTTTTCAGAAGCCTCTCCTACAGAGACAACTGTTACAAACAGTGGAATAATCTTTCCAAATTTCAACGCCTACACTCTGTTGTGCCTGCTTCTGAGATAATAATCCCTTATAATCAATGAAAATATCCTACTATGCAATGCTTGAGGATGATTTCTGAAAAAGTTTAGATGTATAAGAATATAAGTAGTTCAAATGCAGATACTTCAGCTCAGGTCATATGAATTCCTCTGCAAGGGATTGCCGCTGTCTAGCTTAAGCAACTAGTTTTCAGGGGTCTAGGGAATCGTTACAGCAAGCACCAAAGCTCTCTGCATAATATAAGAGAAAAGTAGGTGCCTGACTTAGATATTTAAAACTAAATGGGCAGTAATTCTTTTTGGATAACTTTGAAAGCACCTACATTTTTCTGTTGACTTTATAAGCACCTATTTTTATAGAATAAGTTCCCTAAGAACCTAAAATTACTAGCATGTTAGATGTGTAAGCTAGACAAACAGGACTATTTTTTGACTGGCATCTCTGTCTGATGATGACACAAGAAGACTAACATAGTAGAATAAAAGAGTAACTGAAGAGAACTCAGCCAAGATTAACCATATATTGATTTCTGACTACATACTGCAGTAAGTTCTGTCCTACAAACAGACACATCAATCTATAGATATGTAAAGAAAAGAGAGAAAAATAGATGAGATACCAAACTCCAGAAACTCCAAAAATATATAGGTGAAGAACAAAGTGAAAATTTCAAAATAGACCTATTTTTAATCAAAGTTCTTAATGGACATCAGTAATGTTTTGCTTTCAGACTGCATATTTGGACCAAAAATAAAAAGTCAGCTTATCAACAGAGAGTTTAGAATCGACTTCTGTATTCCTAAATAGTTTTGCAACAGATGACCCAACAGACCTTCCTTGTATCTGCAACGTCATTAGTGTTATCCATTCAATTAACTGACAATATTGAAAGAAATAGGTGGGAATAAGGAAGTATAGTGTTATCAAGATTTACTTAACCTAGAGAATTATTTTCTCTGTTAGGAGAACCAGAACCCTAATGATAGACAGCCTAATAACAAGAGATCTGTCTCCAGAATTGATTCATCTTCATCTAGTCTCCAATGGAAAAAAAGCAGAAGTTCTACACTCAAAAGCAAAGCTTAACATTTTAAAAGAGCACACATGCCAACTTTAAAACCACATACTTAGGCAAAAACAAAAAAAAATATTTTCTGTATTTCTCTTCGCAAATTTCACCACCAGACACATTCAATATGCTTAACTTGTTAAAGTGCATCAAGTGTGCCATTTAAAAAGTAGCACTCATATGTTACTGTGCTTACTTTCACCATAAAAATAGAACTCCCAGCACTCAGAAGATGAAGAAAGCTTCAAAAATAAGGATTTTAACTCATGCCCCAGACACCTCTGAATCTGCTCTACACTTAGAGAAGAGCAGCCTGCACATGGGAAGAAGAGCACTTGCTACTGTGCAGAGGCTGCTGTTTGGGAACTTGGCTCCTTTCAGAGCAATTAGACCTTAATGGACTTTAAAAAGAAATCCTAGTCTCACATGTTCATTAACTCTATCTCGTGAGACACAGGTATTCTCTTCTCCATTTCTTCTTTTCACACTCAAGGTCAGAAAGAGGGCATATTTGGACATCATTCAGTTATCTTTTCTTATGGATTTTTTAAATTATTTTTTTTCCCAGGAATGACCAGCAGATCTTTATGGGTGCAGCTGAAAGCAGTAACTGGCTACTTACACCTCATCTTGCAAGGGCATGATTTACCCAGGCAGGTGCAGGCAGACCTGAGCTCATTTTGCCTTTCCTCAGAGCTAGCTGACTGAGCAGGAGTGTGGATGGGATGAACTCAGGGCTGTCTGTACCCACCTGTGCAGGCACGCTCCATAAATCATTAGTCACAGCTCTGGGATTAATTCCCTTAACACCATCCATGTAAAAACAGCTGTCTGCAGAAAGTCTGCTAGGTGCAGAGGCTCTCTCTGTCAGCAACCAAGAGTTGGGCAGCTCACCTGGAAATTCCTTGCAGCAGGTAATGGGGTGATGAGTGCTCCTTTGAAAATGTCCTCCTTTTTTATTATCTAAGGGAACTGCAGTGAGATTATTTTAGACTTCTGTCTAATTTGGAGATGCTTGCATTAGGTAAAAGAAATCTGATCCCCCAAGGGTGAGATTGTGAGCACCTTCCACAGCATGGACACAGATCACAGGAATCAGCAGCAGGACATCAGCCAAGGTGACTGCAGCCATCTCAATCTGACATTACAGACAGGAGAAACCAAAGGCTTAATGTCCTTTTTTTTCAGAGTTTTGAGACAAAGCTAGAGCATGGAAAATGAGATGTCTTGGTTCAGTTTTAAATTGTTAGCAGGTCTAAACAGATTTGTGTAGCAGTCATGGGCATTTGCATTTAGGAACCATGGACTATTTAAATCCTAATAAATATCTTCTACGGAACTGTGTCAAAACAAAGTGCAAGAAACCTGGAGTGGGTTCCTTAAACAAATAATGTTTTAACTTACTTAAATGATGCCCTCCAGGTCTTATACTGAAACACCTGTTTTCTTGAGCAACAGCTACTCCCATGGGAAATAAGTTCAAAGGCAATATAGTAGCATACAAAATGTTTTTGCCAGATAAAAATGCTGCCTACATTCAGTATTGCAAATGCAGGGGTTTTTTTCATTTGCAGTCATCTTTGCTTAATAACCCAAGGTCATTTATACAACATGACTATTTTTATTTGTATGAAAGAGATTATCAATGGAAATATTAAATTTCATTCTATTTTTAGAAGACCTTGTTGAGTTTAAAGGGAAGAAAAAAAGTAAACCTTTTCACAAACAGAGTTTTAATGTTAATCCAGAAAGAGGGAAAAAACCTTTTTGTACCTCAGCAACAGTTTCCCTTAGGTCCTCCACAAGAATCTGAAATGAAATCTGTCCAAATGAATGAAAAGATCCCAGTTTCCTGCAACGGGCTTTGGATTAGGGCCAACTTCTGCTCCCACTGATTTCAACAGTACAATATCTAAGCAAGGCGAAATGATCTAATGCTTATCTCTCTGCATAACAAGATTACACAAAATTAATAGTAAATATAAAGTGAGATTATAATTAGGCCTTGATAATGCTGAGTTATTATTCAGAGTTAAAATCTAATTTGCAATGCATATTAGTTTTGGGAAGGATGACAGAAGTAGAGAAGAATAAAGGGGAAGCAAGTAAAGGCTACACTGGCGGTGTCATTTCTGCCTTTTAGCTGACAGCTCAGTTTTGTTCAGATAGGACAGGATTTTATCTGTTGCACTCCTTCTCTGTGGTTCATTTATGGATCATGGCAGTTAAGTCTTCTGAGCAAGCAGACAAAGATACACTTGATTATATTTAGAGACTTTTCCACTACTCACATTTTTCCATTAATTTCAGTAGAAGTTTGATTGAGCCCTTTGGAAACACTAAAACCCACTGAGGGCTGGGTGTGAACATTTCCAGAATAAGTGGCAAATGAACATTTTCAAAAATAATGTTCTAGCTAAAACAATTTCCTAGTAAAGTATTCACAAGCAGCAATCTTCCTGCAGTTCTTGGCTATGCAAAACAATTTAATCATACCTTAAAGCCAACTGGAAAAAAGTTGTCTAAGCCCTATAAACACAACCACTAACATTTCCAATGATCTTTCCTAATTCCTGTTGGAAAGAATCTTACAGTGCTACCTAGCAGTTCAGTTTGCATTCTCTGGAAATCATCTCTAATGAGGTGATTACCTCAGAGCAATTAGAAGTTTAGAAATAAATACAACTAAGTAAACAGAAAGATGTGAAACATTTTTCCAGGCTGACTTTACCAAAGACAAAGGAAATCAAATTCTTGGAAAAGGACTGACATCTTTCTAGGCATTGATTGGCATTCTCATTTTAAACACATCAGAAAAATAACTATTTCAGGTATAGCTGGGCTCTCCATACATGCCAGCTGGTATCCCAGTAGCACCTTCATTTTTGAAAAACTGGCTGGAGTATATGTGCTCTATCTACCTGCACACCCTTCTCACCTTTCACATGAGCTTTATTGTCTGTGGCTTGAGCTTAGCAAAACTCAGCAATTTCTGCCAGGTTAGAGAAATGGACTAAAGCTCTTGAAGTAAGGGACACCTGAAATCAGTAAAAGTCAACTGACAAAGCCCCCAGCAAACAACCAACCAAACCAACCAGTAAACAGTCAGTTTCTATCAGATGACCTCAGAGACTTCATTGTCATATCCAGTCTCCAGCTGCGGCTTGGAGTGAGGCTGGCCCAACTCTTCCACTCTTGGGTTCTCTTCTGCTGTGACTACTGTGGGGAGAAGAGCAAGGGCAACACACGTAAGGCAGCTTGCCACAAGTAGTGGGATAGAGGAAGAAAGTGGGAAGCTCAGAAAATACATGGGTTAGCCCCTCCTTGTGTTCTGGAGACATACATACTGAGACTAAACCTCACCTCTCAAGGCACTGAGATAACTTTTTTTTCTCCAGGGAGAGGAAGAAATGAGGAATTCTCAGATGAGACAGCATTATTACAGGATCTACTGGTGGGATAGCAGGAGAAGCTGCTTTACCTGATTAGTAAGATAGTATGCACATGGCTTTTGGACTATTTTTGCAAGGGAAAGCTTGCAAAAGTTATTTTTTGGGAGCACAACTAAATTCAACTGTTCAAGCATAGCTATGTTATTGCTCAACTATATCCTTACATCAGTTCATAGATTATTATGATGAGTGTGTTTTTCTTGAGTCCAAGTAAAGGTTGAAAGCTTGATATCATCCAGATTCAAAGGGAAAAGGACGGAAAGAGTAAATCTCATTGGTGAAAAAGAGGGCTCAGCCAGCCCTACAGCAGTTTGACCTGAAGATAGCCTCTCACAGCCACCAATGCAGCTGTCAGTGGAGTTTTCAATAGCCAGATGTTGTTACTGGAAAATACATTCCAGAGTTCATTGGAACTACTTATAGCCCTAACCTTGTGTGACCAAGGCAGCTGAATCTGTAGCTAAAAAAAGGTATTGCAGATTAAGCTGAATGTGAAGCATCAGCTATAGAATTCTGTGGTAGTTTGCTGGCAAAACTGTAATGACTAGAAAATGCATGTGCCTCTTCACTGTGCCAGCACAACTGCTTTCCTGTTTTTAACCTGTTCTGTATATCTCAGGAGGTGAGCATATCCTTCAAACAGTGGGTGGAGCTGATATTTTTTCTTTCCTTCTTTGCATTTGCCTGGTTTACTCTCTTGTCCCTTTAAGATCCTTCTTGTCCTGCGGTGTGAATACCATCTGATAACTGCAAAAATTTTTTGTAAAAAAATAATACAAAAACTGCCCTCCCATTCTGCAGAACAAGAGAGATTTTCATGGTCCTGGAATGTCCTTGTTTCTCAGCCACCCACAGAATGCGTGAAAAAGTTAAATGCATTTGACATGTACAGTACATCATGTCACGTCTGCTGATGTGATCCAATAGGGAACTAAGAATTACTCAATGCAGGGCTTATAGAAGCAAGAAAAGGAGATGATGATTGCTCAAAATTTACTCTAGTTTGTGAAACAGAATGGATCCACACACCTTGATTTCAGGGGAATATTTCCTATTTCCTGTGTAGAAAATAAAATTCAGTTAGACAGACTTATTTTTATTAACTTCGTATAATGTTTACTGAAATGTGTGGTCAGGGGCTTAAACTTAAAATGGGTTTGCAGCATGACATGTCCGTTTTCAGCAGTGAGACAGTAAAGGAAGTGGAAAATGGTATTCTGAATCAGACCCTGTAAATAAGGACCACTGATACTCTTTTACACGGTTCTGGATCTGCACCTGAAACACCAGTACAAGTACTGAGCTACCATTTTCTGTATGTGCTGTAAGTTTGAGAAATCTCTATGAATCTGTAGAAAATTCTATGATTTACCAGGTTACAGCAAATACTGATGCTTTATTATAGCTTGAAAAATACCTGCACTGTTTTGATGGGAAGAAACACAGTACTTAAAATTCCCAGATTCCACCTGCTGGATAGGTGTCCTGTGATATCAAAGTTTCATTATATTCTGTGTTAGGCATGCCCTGTGGGTTTGGGTAAAAGTGTTGTTAAACTGTAAGTTCCTCCCTCCTTTCTCACCATCTCCATTAAGCAGGAACAGGTGACAGCAATCATTCCCACCACAGTCGCATTTTTCCACGTCTCTTATTTTCTGTAGAAACAGTGTCACTTCAGCTCCTGTTTTTTAGTACAGGCTATACCTTTGGCTTGTTCCAGGTCTTGCCATTGCTAGTGCTGAAGAAATGCCTCTTCAGATATCATCTATTTGGTGTGTTTAGGGGTCTATCAGAGGTGACCAGATCTTCACAGTACTGCGTTTTTTGTATTACTGCGGACAGTCTGTGTGTGTTACAGCTTCTCCATTACCTCTGCGTCCCTTTTATTGTACTCTAAATGTTTCAGAATTACTAACAGCCACCTTATAAACCCTGCAATTTTCTCTAGAATTTGCAGTTATTTTTCTGTACTCTCTGTTGTATGGAAGAATGTTTCAGGTACTGTCCCTGGGGACTTGGCTTTTCTTGTCTTCCTAAATGCATGGAGGTGTCTGTACTACACTGTTTCTCTTAATTCAGGTTCTTAAATACAGTTTTCACTTTGACAATATTTAGATTGCCTATCAAGTTTATTATCACTTAGTACCATTTTAGGGTATGTTGCTATTTGTACACATCAGGGGGATATTATATTAAAATGCTCTTTTAAGAAGAACAACAGAAAATCAGATTTTGTAATTATAAATAGGGTGTGTATGTCTTAAGGCATCTAATGAAAGGCTACTTCTATTTAAAAAAAAGAAAAATCCTAAGGAAGGAAAAGGATTCTTTTACATACTGGAAATTTACCTTCTTCCGTTACATAAAGATCTACTGTCCGAGAAACACATTTTTGGCTGATTGTACTGAGCTATTATTAGCAGTAAACATTTCAGAAGTTCATACATAGAGGAAAAAAGCAAACAAATTTATGAGTCATCCAACCTAAGGTAAACTTTGGATCAACTCTGCATGTAACTCCATGATTAAATTCCATTTGAATATCTATGCAATTTTTAATTCTGTACTTATTAATGATAAATCACCTTATTTGGCCATTTGAAACACATCAAAGTCTCTTTAAACTGCTGTGAAAGGAGGACTTTATGATGGTGATGTCCTAGCTACAAATGCACAGAACAATTCCTGAAAGAACAGTAGAGGCTCATGGTTTTCTTCCCTTTTTCTTTTTAATAAACACTGCTTACCTCACAGATTGCTGTGTGAAAATTAAAGGCTGAGTTTATAAAATTACTAGCCCTACCCATGTCAGATCTCCACGTATTTCTGGCTGAAAAATTAGAGAGGAGACATTAAGCTTTATAGAAACCGACAATTATGAAGAAACAAATATGTGCAGAACCATTAGAGGTGCATTTGAAGGGAAATCTGTGAAAAAAAAAAGTTGATTACCAGACTTAAAATGACTGCAGAATTGCAAAGTGGTGGGGGATTTGATTCTGCAGAGTCCCCATCCCTGGGGAGACAGTTTTGGGACTGTGGCATATTGGGCTGTCTGGAATACACTGTCTCTGATCTTCTCTGGGCTAAATGGCTCTTACACAAATAATTATGTGCAGGACCGAGTTTTTATGACATGTTGACACTGCCAAAAACAAGGAGGCTGGGGACTGAGGTCTAGCACGAGTTTCGTGATGTTCCAGCTCCTCATAGGGAGTAGCTTATTCCCTGGGTTTGGTGTGGAGCACTCCAGCTAGCTCCTCCCAAGGAAATTTGCTTGTGGGATCCAGCACCAAGCAGCACACAGAGGAACCAAGCTGTGACACAGGGTTTGGTCTGGAGACTTTCATGGCATAGACACAGCCCCAGCACTATTTATCCTTGTACCCCATTCCCAAGGTGTGCTGAGCCTCACAGGAGGAGTAGGGAAACGACAGCATTTGCAGGCACATATACCCACAGGTTAGTGACTCCTTGTAAAGGAAAAGTGCAGTGGGATTGTAACAGTGCTGGGAAACTACACAAGAACAATGCATCTTACTGTCCAACTGCTTATAATAGGCAATTCATGTACAGAAACCAGGCCTCACCTCACAGCAAAGACATCTTTCGAGTCAGATTGCTGGGGTTTTTGAAACATAAAGTGCTAAGCCTGAAGCAGCCCTCCAAACATCCTTTTCCATTATGGTGAGGGGATTTCATAGACAGATTTTGGAACTCTTGCTTCGTTCCATCTCGCCCTCCTTTAAGGGACCAAGAAAAACCTTTGGACACTGCCTCTTTCTTGTGGGTGCCGTCTAAGGCAAGGCTGCAGGCAAAAGAAGAACATCCCTTTCTGGCTTTCTAATGGGCCTTTAAGAGGTAACAACCTCCATCTGTTTTCTTTCTTGGATAGCAAGGGAAAGAGACAGTGAGTAGAGAACAGAGGAGGCCAGTTTGAGGCCACAGCTCCACAGGTATGGCCTTGTTCCCACTGTCCTGAGGGAGGGTGGGGAGTTAGGCAGGTACAAATAGCCAGTTCAGTGGGTGAGAAGAAGGTCTCTGAAGGACTGGTGGTGTATGGCCAGTCAGGAGGTTCTTCCTAGGGTTGCTTTCCCTTATCTTTGAGCAGAGCACAAAACCTGCCCAGGTGGAGGGGGCAAGGTGGGGTCCTACATTAAGATCAAAGAGTACCTCCTCTTCTCTCATCAGGGTAGCCCCATTTTCCATTCTTGGAAAGAAGTAGGAAAGGTGCTGATTCTGGAGAAGAGGAAGATTGGGAAGCTGGAGTTCAGAGAGCACAACACAGAAGTGAGATGGTATTGTAGGCAGAGGAAGGTGAAAATAAAAAGCTGAGAGAAACTGAGGAAAAATTTATGACCTCACAGCCAGGACAACAGAGAAGGAAAAGAAGAAGTCAGAAATGCTGAGGAAAAAGAAAAATTAGGTGTAAAAGCCATGTGTCACCTCTCTTTGTTGGCAAATTCATGCCACAACCCTTAAATCCCTTTTCTCTTTCTCTCTGTTGTGTTGATACATAAAGATGTGTGTTCTAAGGATTTTGTAGGCTGTATGAGTGGACAGAAATAACAAAAATAGATTGGCATCTCCAGAGGACAGTTCCCCAACTATCTCCAACACTTATTTTACAACAAAAATAAAGCTGAAGTGGAAAGGGAGATAAAAAGGCTTTGCATATATGTAGTGAAGAAAAATTTACAAGCGAGCATTACTCTTTCTCTGACTGCACATTCATTTTCAGAAGGACAGCAGCTTAATGTGATGTTATGTGTCTTAAAACGGGACCTCATGCCTGGCCATCTGTTAATCTCATCTTGGTTTTCCCTCATTTTCATAGCCTAGTATTTGTATCCCTCCAGCCTATGTTCATTTCTTCATTTTTAATCAATTATTAAAATAAATAGGGAAATGGCAGAGACCTTGGGGAATAAAAAGTTCTCAGTGTGGCCTAAGTGTACTTCCAAAAGTGGACATAAAATTCCTTCTCTTTGTCACGCAGCGTTATGACTTGAACTGTCTCTTTTCTCCTTTCAAGTATGTAATACCAGCACTAGAATTTACACCTTTTAAAAGTTATAGTATTTTTTAAGTTTCAAAAGTAAAGCTTCATTTTGTTCCAGTGTCATCTGACTTTTTTCTTTTCACATGGAAAAATCTCAGACACGGTGTGCCATTTTTACTAAGACACTGAATTCTCCCTGAGTAGCGTGGTGCAAAAAGCTTGGTACTACAAATGACATGATAAATTAAATCTTTCAATATAAGTGAAAAAACACGTCCACAGGGAGGTCAATCTAAAAATCCCTGCAAGATTTAGACATAGTGTGAATGCACTATCCATCTCCTGTAAAGAGATTAAATAAAGAACACATTTTGACTAAAAAGAGGCATCAAAAATCAACTCCGGATTTAAATTTTCAAATATATATAGGGATTTTTAACTATTTCAGGTTGCTCAAGTAGCTAGCATAAAAGATTTTGGTGCTAAAAGCACTTCCTGAAAATCAAGGCCCTTTAAAACTGTCTCTGACCGAGTGCTGAGACACCAAGGAGGGCAGAAGTCACGCTTCTCACACTTCTCTGAAGAAACACTTGATTTGGAATTCTGAAGCATGTCAGCAGCTCCTACTAAACACTTGCACTTCTCGGGTTTTTTTCGAGACAGCTTGTGCAATGTGACATAGAAGTCAGAAAAATGAAAAGACATTTACATATGTATTTAATACATGTTGAAGAGACCCCAGGGTATGTATTAAACCAAATTAGGAGCTCAGTTGAGCTGGTTGAGATGTTTTCTCTATGACAAACTCTGTTTTCAGCACCATTACTCAAGCTCCAGATAGATAGAAGAGAGACTTGGCTTGCCCTGCTGATGTGGAAATGTGACAGAACCCAAATTAAAGGCTTTTTGTACCGTTTTCAGGGAGAGGAAAGCTTAAATATGGATCAACCACATCCCTATATGAAGACTTATCTAAAGCAAGATCTTATGGCGGTTGCCTCTTGCTTTATCTGTGTAGCTTGTTGGAAGAGGTGAATGTTGAGGAGCTTAAGGGGCAAGACTGACTCTGCAAAAGCTTGCAGCACTTGGCTGGGCTCTAAGATTAAAGCCTCAGCTCTGCTCAGAGTGGAGCAGAGCCTCATGACTTACCTCCATCATGAGGTGCCCTCACTCACCTGCAGGAGCTCTCTGATGGTGTTTTTTATTGTTTGCTTCCTCCCACGCAAAAAAAAGACAGCAGAGCTCTCCCCCAGAAGCAAACCACAGAACATCAGAACCTCTGTGAACTGCCAGCATCGTCTCCTGGCGACCGTTCAGGTGCAGGGCTGCCCTTGGCACTTGGCTTGTTCTCCATGGCATATCCGCTATTTCAGTTCCACACTACCCTCCTTCCTTCCCTCCCTCCCTTCTCTTTACTATCAGTTGCATGCTTTCTACACCGAGCCTTCCTGGGAAGATGTCTGAAGCGTGGGTAAACAGAGGAATACGTGTGAGTTTTCAGGGAGCTGATGCTTCTTTTCTCTCTCTCTCTCTCTCTCCACTTCAGTCTTAACTGTCTTTGGTTTTTTTTTAAATTTTATTTATGATTTTTTATATAAATGTTTTTTAGAAACAAAGAGAATGAAAGCAAAATTATCCCATTTAAATTGTAAAAAGAAGATTGTAAACAGAAGCAATGTAGGTATGACTACATTAGGAAGGAAGAAAACAATTCAGAACAAATGGAAGGCAATGATGAGGGTGCCATATTGCAACTGGAGAAAAGACACTTGACATAAGAAAGAGACACAGCAATCTCTCCATAATCTAGGAAAGCAATCTGGGCAATTTGGAAATTGGTAGGACTTTTAAAAGAAAGCCTTATGTGGCTTTCAAAAATAAATGTATCTTATTTGTGGCAGCAAGCATGAAAATTCATAACAATATGATGCTCTAATGCTACTCCCTGGGTTAAGCAATTGCAAGGCAGCTGAAAGCAGTGTGGGAGAAGGGAAACCTCCTCTGCACATCAGAAAGTGGCAGGATTCAGGTTGTTTAGCCTAGATTTTTTTAACCAGACAGCCTCCAGATCTTTTGCTAAGTCATTTATGCTTTGTTATGAAAGGCAGTTATCAGCTGAAAAACTCCAGGCCTATTGCTCACCTTCCTGTAACCAGATTTGCCATCTGCTAGGATCCAGTATTTAAATAACGATGTCTAACAATTAGAACTGAAATTTCCCCGACCCCTCAGAGGACCCTTTCCCTTACCATTATGTTGTGCCACTTTAAGCTGCTTTTCTACACAGTCTCGAAGATGTTTCTTTCTTCACACTGCATTGAGTATTATCATAGTCTTCAAAAACACCTGCCTCTAGTAAAGGCTGTGCAATCAGCAAGCTTTCATGGAGGGCATGCAGAAGAAGCAGCACAGCAGTAGGTGATGAGCATCCTTCCCTGAGAGTGCCTACAGCCCATCTGTAGAGAGCAGATTCACCCAGCAGACCTTACAGCCTGGTACTCACCACCCAAAGCGTCCTGGGCTAGAGTCAGATCAGTCTGAGTTGCAGATTCAAGCATCGCTCGGCTCAGTTCACACTTGACTTCATAAAGCCTCCATCTCTCAGGTACAAACCAACATACATAAGTGTGTTTTTCTGTTACGTTCATTTGTTTGAAATGCTGTGCATGTCAAAACACTCTATAAAAGTGTGGGTATCTACTAATTTTTTGAGGTAAAAATCTTTTAGCCCAAAAATTCCCTTGGAATTTTATCATGGAGACAAAGTTTAATAAAGCAGAACTACTCGCCAAAACCCTCAGTACAATATTAAGCTGTTTGTGTCATCCGTAACATCACAGCCCAGCTCTACATGACAGCACACAAATCAGCCTGCCAGAAGTTTAATCTCTGATGGCAAAGAGGAGCAGCTCTTTCACCTTTCTCAGGCTGGAAAAACACCTCTCACCTCTCTCCTCTCTCCCTTCTGAGTACTCTTTGTACTTAGGAAAAAATGATGAGCAACCTCATGCACTGAAAATTCCTGCATAATGCTGAAATGCTAAACATGAGAACATTTTTTTTTTCCTCTGCAAATATAAACACATTCCACTTGAAGGTACAGTTATAAAATAGCAAAGATATGATTAAAGAATTCCATGTGGATTCATTACAAGCTTTCATTTCTGGTAAACTAATAAAGCTTTCCAGCTCATTTAAAAAAATAATCTCCCAACATTACACAGGAAGAAAAAATTATTACTCTTTGGGTCTCTGATAGGATATTAAGAGCAAGGCAAAATATTATCTATGCCAGATATACAAGCCAATATCACAGAAAAACTCATAAAGTATATCAAGTCCAGGCAAAAACATAACAAGCAAAAAGCAGAAAATTACTTGAACTGTAGCAAACTGACGGTAGACCCATAAATATAACTACTGTGCTCGCAGCCAAAGCTAAAACCTCAGAAACACATTTTCAGAGATATACAATTAAGACTGGAGGAAAAAAAATAAAAGAGAGAGAGAGAAAATTAACAATAAGCCCAAAAGCTTTTTACAGACTGTAATGAAGAAGAAAAAGAACACAAGGTACAATAATAAACCAGATGAGGTAATAATATACCCAGAAAGAGTTGAGAAGAAGGAAAGTGGACGAAAGTCATTCCTAGTTCAACTTGGCAGCAATTTAAAGGAGCAAGAAACAAATATATGTATGTGTGTGTCTGTGTATATATATATATATATATATATATGTATGCGCTTAAAAAACCTTCAAGAGCACTGCCAAGATTCCTTGTGGTGCTATTTCTGTGTGTACAAATATTCTTTCACAAATGCATGTGAGTAGCCACATGATGCAGGACATTGAATACAGCAAACAAGTCTCGTTTCCATTCACGGCCTTTGCATTTCTCTAATACTGGGTTTCAGAATGTGGTGGTCTGAGGAAGAATTTTCTCACTCATGAAGATTTTCTGTGGTAACTTAGAGGAAGGAAACAAAATCAGTTATATTGCATGAATGTTACAGGGATGTTTCCGTCCTAAGTGCTGTATATGTGGGGTTTGTGTATTGACGGCCCAGTAGATAAGTTAATGTTTTATACATTTCTTAGAGATCTTAAAAAAAACCCAAAACAAACAAAAAATAATATTGAGCCTTTCAGTATACACTGAAACTCCCAGGATGTATTTTGCAAGAATCCAGCAAGCTGAGTTTGAAATACATGTCTGGTAGGCTGTTTTCAAATCAGATTTTTAATTTCATGTAGATCTTATCATTTTTCCACCCATTGTGGTGCCCGTGGTGCAGATCTGTCCTGAAGGAACATCTTTTGACTGTGCTTTGAAGAAAACAAAATCAAAAGGTGGAACAGTAGAGGGAGAAAGAAAGCAAATTGTTCCCACACATTTATTGCCAAATAAGAGAAACATAAAGAGCTCTCTGGAGAGTTGCAGCTACAGTTGCAGCTACGTCTTGACCTGCTGCACTGCTTTTGTTTTGTAGTCCTCAGAGGCAAATTGCATAGGGTTCACCCAGGCGAACACATAATCAACCAGCTGCAGATTCATCCCACCTTGCTCTAGGTCCCTAAACAGAAGCCTGTGTGAGGAGCAGACCTATCTTACCCTCTTTGTACAGAGGAGAGGGAGGAATTTCCAGAAGACTCTGAAGGTTTGAATCTGAACTGTCCTTAGAAGAGCTTCTGTCATATTGAGGATAAGCTAGTTTCATTTTTTCTTTGTGTTTGAAGAGCACTCTGATGGAGATTCTAAATTCATATTGGAAAAGGCTTCTTTTTAAGCTTTCCTTTTTACCATTTTCTTTGCTTCCCTGCTTTTTGAGTCTATAGCTTCCCCCAGAAAGCGGAGCATAAAGAAAATAGCTTCACTTACTGAGAAACTAAATAATAAAATGTTAAGCAGTACACTAATTTAGTGGGGGAGTCATTGGTGATAAGGTAATTAGTGGTAGTGGTCGAAAGGCTCAACCTTGTTAAAAGGAGTTTGCAGGCTTTGTAAACCTCGAATGCCATGTTCTCAGTGCTCTGAAGATTCCCACTGTCCTGTGGTGTATTTTTGCTCTGTTTCTCTTTCCCATAGAGGAGGAGAAGCAGCACCTTCTGGTAGGCTCTGCTGCTACTACAACTAATGCTTGTGTTTTAAAATCCCATTTAATCCACTGTGTCCATTCGAGTCACAGTGTATTTCATCCTGTTTCCCCAAGTGCCTCCTTCCCGCTCCAGAGCATTTGCTAAAGCAAAGCTCATTCACTGCATTATACAACCCCAAATTACTCTAGGAATTAGGGCATTTCTGATCCTGCTGCTAATACTGGTGTTATACAACTGAGGCTTCCTCCAGATCTGCTCCTTCCTAAGGGCGGATAATAGAAGTTGCTGACAGGAACGGGCATTTTTCCAGGTCTGGGCTGTCGTCTGCCTGCTTCATCTGGGGCCTAATGCTGAAGTTTGCAGCTGAGATCCACCCTCTGGAGCAATCTGTTCTGTGGGGACACCAGGAAGGCAGACTGGGCTACCAGCAAAGCTCTGAGGCCAGCTGAACATCACCGAAGTTTTAGAGATGAAAGGACTAAGTGGAAGTACTCAGCCCTGGTAGAAAGTGAAGCTAGGTGCCCATTTGGCCCCTAGATGAGCTTGTTTCCAAGGAAAGAGGTTTTATGGGATCTCAAGGGACTTTCTAGATTGACCAAGTCTAGAAATACAGATCAGAGAAATCCACCGGTGGCATAGACAGGATTTACCGAAAGTTGGGTTAGTGGTAGAGTGAGGGCAAGCAGAGATCCCTGAAGCCCAAGGCCTCTGCCAGAGCTCTTATAACTTTTGGTTTTCTTGTCTAGCATCCAAGACATATAGGCAAAAGTCTGGAGCAATGCTGATTAACTTTGGACCTGAGAGACTCGTGGCTTTTCTGTGTATGAATAAGTAATGAAGGCGTTGGCAGCACAGTATTCAATACATATCCTTGTGAGAGAAACAGAGAAAAGCAGGCTGTCACTATCTCTCAGCCATATCTTATTTATATATTGGAAAGAAAATAGTCTATAGTGTTTGTGGTATTCTTTAAACTACTTTCAGTGTTATATCTTAATTTACTCTTACCTCGGGAGTTAAGAAACAAACACTCCTTAAAATGCAGATTGTAAAACACATACTTATGGCCATCTGGAAAAAACATACTGATTGATTAAAGTTCAATCTATCTGCTTTAAGAACAGCTCACAGTAACTGCAATGGTTGCAATTCCAGCTATGAGCATTTTCTTCTTAAAACATTCCTTGTTCTTATCAGACCAATTATTCAGCAGAACTTTCACTTATTTCATGTATTTCAATGTCCAGGACATATCTGATAGTCTGGAGCACAGTTCTGCAGAGAGAAGAACAGGATTTTGTGCATGGTGACTCAGAATTGCTGAAGAATACAAAGGTCCAGGCTCTGTGATAAAAACAGAGATATGCTTGCATACCCCCTATGCCTTAGAGCAGTTGAGAACATGATCCTAAATACTGACCACAGTTTAATTATGTACTGACATGTTCTGCCTGACTTTATATAATGTTCTTCTATTAATTCAATAATTAAGCAATTAGCCCTGAGGATATTTTGCAAAAGCAGCCTACCAGCATGCAAAACAAAATGTAAATTTTTTAAGTGTTCCACTCACCTCTGACAAAAGAACAGTAAGTGATTTCAGTGCAGGAAGGTCACTGAAACTGTATACTTCTAGAATGTTAATCAAAAATGCATTTTGAAATCCAAAATGAAAAGTAGAAATATTTTATGGCTACATTAGCAGAAGTAGGAAGTCTGTTCTTCTTGTATCAGTAAGGAAAATTAGGCAACAGTCTTTTACACATTTACTATGTGATGAGGTACATACACCTTGTTTGGAAAACTTTCAGAGACCTCACCCACTTGCCCTGGAGTTAGTGTGGGTCAGTGTTTCCCCACATCTCCCCATTACCTTCTCAACCCTTCATGAAATACTGTTGATTAAATCATGTATCTTTAATTTTTCTAATAGCTTATGGATATCTTGAAAAACACAACGTGAGACAAAAGCTCATTGAATATTATTCAATGTGCATTCCCCAATTATTCTACCAGTGTAGTCAGTTCCAAACCACTAGTAAATTTGCCATAACAAAACTTTCTATTGACTTTCCTTTATATATAGGTTGTGCCTCTACCATACCACTTTGAGCTCCTCCCAGACGGATTCTTTTGCTGCTGGCAGGAGCCAAATATTTCTCTTCTGTCTTCTCAGTACTTGATTCATGTAGTGTTTACCCTTTTTATTCAGTCTGTTAACTAGTGGAATACCATGTCAAAGTAACAGCAGGGCTCCGTTCAAGTAATATGGACGTTGACTATAAAGCAACTGATTTATCACGTGGAACAGGTGTGCAGAAGAAAACCTGATAACAGATGGTAACTACAACTGCCAGTCATTAAAACCCTGATACTGAATTGAATTGTGTCATGTCCAAAAGGAACTCCAGGTCTCAGGCAGATGAATCAGCCCCAAAAGTCTCTCTTTTCTTTTTGAAATGAGGTAAACTATTTCTTCTGGTCTTTGTTGCTGCAGTTCTAGAAACCCACCATCTTTCAGGAATCATGAGGCAGGAGGGATAAGGCAAAAGAAGAGAGGTTGGAACAGATCACCCACTGGTCTCTTCCAACCTTACCCATTCTATGATTCTGTGAATTGCTGCATAGAAAAACTATTGCAGTGGCAGCTTATCAACACCTGCGTTTTATAAATGATTGGGGAAATTTCTTTTTAAATATAAACAAGTATGTAGAAAATTAGTACTGAAAAAAATAGAAGATTTTGGCCTGCCCTTACCTCGTTGGCTTAAATTGTTTGGTTAATCTGTTGTCCTGTGATTTGCTTGTAAGTTCTCATTTAGATCACAATCTTGCCTAAGGACTCATTTTGGTATAAAACCTTTATCAATAAGTTTATAACAGAAAACCCTTATCAATATGTTTATAATAGACAACCCTTATCAGTATGTTTATAGTGGTTTGCAGCTGGGAGAGTGATCTTCCCATGGAAACTTTTCAGTCCCTGCTGAGTCTCATTGATTTCACTGAGATTTAATGGCCAACAGCACTCTCTGTTAGCAGACATTAATGAAAAACTGAGGTCGTACTCAAGCACCTCGGCTTGTAGTGGCAGCCGAGTGTGTTGGCACCAGTGCAAGGCAGTTTTGAGGGGAGATAAACTAGATCCCTTCCAAAGGAAACTAAACCAGAGACTCTGCTCCAGCTGCACCCTGATGTTCTCTGCCCCCAAGGAAGGGTGTAAAGGCTAAACCCAATGACTGGTCCTTCACACAGCTTTGAACCACGAGACTTGCAGGGATGTTCAGTCCAAAGCACTGCCTGAAGTAAGCATAGCTGTAAGGCTTTTGCTGTTAAGCACTGATCTGTCCTATTGTGGTGAATTATTTGTTGATAAAAACCTAGTCTCAGTTAGACATCTATGTTTTTTGGAGAGGATTTAATGTAATTAATTTTAGCCATCTGAAAGTCATGCTCTTAATCCAAGCTAGCTGGTTTCCAGTCTTGCTTTATTCACCAGGTCAGTGCTTTCAATTCTTTGAATTTTAAGACTGATATAGGATATATTTATATTTATATATGTATATATATACATATTTAAAGTATGAGATGAGGACCTTTGGGAGCTGCTTCTCTTCCTCCATGGGCTATTAAATCAGGTAAATTACCTGCTTTATACTACCTGTCTAATTTTGAGGCAGGTAAAATTAATGATCTCTCACAGTTTGAGATGTGAGATGGAGTTTTGTGAGCAAACTCTTATGAAAAAAAAGATAAGAACATCAATAGTCTGATGCAAATTAATTTTGGGGACATCAAAACTCACACTTATGCTTAAGGAAACACACTTTAAAAGGCAGAACTGCCTATCCTGCCACCCATATAGCTGCTTGTGTTTAAGACTCAAAGAATGTTGTTCATCTGTTTTGTGCCTTTGATTTATCTATGGAAATAACCACCTTTATGTATCCTTATCTACAAGGTGATTTCATGTTCTGACAGTAAAAAGCTTCTGAGCATATTTGGATAGAAATTTATAGTTACATTGGAAGAAAATACACAGGGACAATAACACTTCCCAAAATACACAATAACACCTTCATGCAAAACACTTCAAAGAAGCGTACATGAAAAGAAAAAAGAAAGAGAATTGCCCTCAAGAAGTCAGCTGAGGGCTTTCCAACAGTGAGACTGTGCAAACTAAGATTTTTTTTTCAGTCTGCTTTTAAATGTCTCTGAGGACCAGGTAATCTTTCTTGCTGTCAGAAATCCGGAGCTGGGGCACTCCAGACAAAGACCCTCCACAACTGGCTCCCTCTGGTGTGAAGCTTCAAGTCTCAGCCTGTCCTGGGAGCAGTTGCTCTTTGTTACAGTTTGTATTTTCAACATGATGTATAACAGCCGTAGGAACATCAATCTGTAGATTATCTCAAATGTGATTTTGTAAGAATTGTACCAGCACCTCCTCATTATCTGTGCTGCTGAGGATGAAAGAAGAGCTTGGATAGCACAGTGCCTGAATACAAGGTATTAATGTCCAGCCAAACTCAACTGGCTTGGCTCCATCAGAGTATAGAAGCACTAGCCAAAGCACTAACACAGCCCAAAAAACTGCTGGAGAATCCTCTCTGATGCCTCTGTATCCACATTTTCCAGCACCCTGAGGACCAGGAGAGATTCTTTAACTGGCTACAGAATGACTATACAAAGGTAACTCGGGTCAGGCAAGGCTAATAAACCCTGCTAGGCATGAGATGGTGGTGCAGCATGTGTCATATTTTTTACTTGTTTGGATCCCAGGAATATGAAGCAGGGGCAGCTGAGCTGGTTCTGCCCTGAATTCGTACATGTTCAGCAAGTTTTGTTAGTCTGTGTTATAGGACACACTGATGGCTATGATGATGCTTCTGCACATGAGCCATCCCTAAGATGTGACATATTCATGTTCAGGGACTGCCAATACTGAGCTACTAAAGAAGACTTGACCTTGAATCAGCTTATATGACCCTGTGGTCTTGGTCCACATAATCCTTAATCTGGATACAACATGTGCAGATAACTGAGAGTTGCCTGAAATTTATTACTCTTTTGCTTGCATCCTCCCGGGCTTCTCTGCCATCTTTATTGATTGTGACAGTTTCTTGCTGCTCCAATTTTTTTCTAGAACTCTGGGAAGAAGGAGCAGCAGCAGAACAGTGATGGCATCAGTCATGGTGAACCCAGATACCCCTGCTCAGAGTGCTTGTTCAGACACTTTTCTTAAGTAAAGCTTTGTTTACAAGTAACATATGTGCTGCAGAGCCAGAGCTCCTCTCCAAGTCCCTCGGATGTATCTGCTTGTCACAAAAGATACTGGGCCAAGAACAAAGTCTTCCTTGGAAAGGAGCAGAAACTCCTAAGAAACTTCAAGAATGAATCTCTAGCAGCTTCAGCTGAGCAATTGAGTCTCTAGACTGGAAGTAGGCTCTGACATAACTGCTTTCACAGCTCCACAATTCTTGGGTGCCTGATTTTGCAGTGTCCTGGCTTCAGTGCAGAAGTAGAAAACCAGATACTGGGCTCAGAAAGAATATGTCATTGTCTGCAAGCCTCAGGAACTTACTCATTAAGCCTAAATGTTTTTGTATGCTTAGAACTGAAATCTCTCCTTCCTTGTAAAGGGGAGGAAGAAATCTTGCAAAGAGGTGGAACTACCTGACATATATACAAACAACCCTTCCTCATGACACTGACTGCCGTTTTTACCACAAGTGAGCCTGGAGACTTTTTCAGGGAATACCAATAGCATTAAGATGTCTGTTTACCTACAGGTAGAAGTAACTTACCAGGAACAGATGACCCTGAACACATGCAGGTGACTAAACCTAAATGCCTTGGGGCCTTTTAGGTAAATAGCGAGGAATCTAGAAAACTTAAGAACATACAATATTAAGCAGTTTTGAAAAGCAGGCAAGTTGAACTTTCACCTTGGATCAGACTACGGTTTGAGCAATAGCAAGCTAAACTAAAGGGTTTAGGATGCTTTTATCCTACCCCTAATTGCAACTGGATCCTTACTAATGGGTGGCAGATTATGGAAAATAACCGGTTCTCAGCAAATGGTTCGGATCTGTTATGGGTAACAATCACACACAGCTCGTTGGAGGTGGCAAAGACACAGCCATGGTACAGAGAGGAGCTTCATCATAGGCACAAGGGTGGGAAAGGAGAGTATCCCACAGCTGGCTTTCCAAGGACTTCCTCACACTTAACACTGCGCTATTTGACTTGCTGGCCAAAGAGTGTGATGAGAGCAAACATCAAGTGTAAGTAGCCTCAGGCATCCAAGGCAGAAAATCAGGCATGTCTTGCCCAGAACCACCAGGAGGGTAGCAGCAAAACCCCCATGCCCTGACATCTAGTCCAGAATATTCCAAACTGTATCTTGCAACTGCTTAATTTCATATATTATCATTGCATTTGGAATTTATGGTAAAGGAGACACTTTGGGATAAATGAGACAAGCTCCTTTTTGGCTACAGGAGGCCTGGAGGGGCTTTCCTCCAGGTAGGTGCAGAAAGAACAGCTGTACTCTGCCCTAAGCTGGTGAGGAGTCCACGCATTACAGGAGCTGTATTAGCACTGGATCACAGGGAACACAGGCTGCATCAGATGTTGCCCAGAGCTGCTGAGAGAGCCACAGAGCTTCTGGACTGGCTCATAGTCATAATGGCCATAAGTTGAAAGATGGTGTTTAACAACCCTTCCAGCAGGAATACTCCAAGATGCCAGTTTTCTGCTCTCTTCAGGCTAATGAACATTTCTGGAGAACAGCCAAAAATTTGATTACCAGTATAAGCAAGAGAGAATAAATATAGTACTTCTGGCTGGCCCAAAAAGCAAAGAAATTCTGTAATTCATCCTAATAATTATAATGTATCTGAAAATATTTTGAAAAGGAATATATTCAGCACTTTGGAAATAAATATATTGTATGCAATTTGATTTTTAACCTGCCATGGAATGTTAATGATGACAAAATATTTTTGTTGTACAGCCAGAATGTGGATATAAATATTTTCTTACTGAATTTTCTACAGTTTTATAGTGTTTAGGATGTGAAATTAAATACGTTTAGATCTGGTCTTCAGAAACCATAATAAAAAATTTTTTCTGCAATGTAAAAAAAAAATCAGAACAGATTTCTAAGAGGCATTAAAATATGCCTGAAGAAGTATGATTTTTATACTACTATGCTAAAAACCAGAAGTATAAAAAATGCATTCTAAGTCACTTTAGAAACATAGAAGCCCATACTTCAATCCCAGGCATGTGATGAATTCCATTTAGTTAACAGGAGGAAGCATGTATATAAAATTGATTCCACACATAACTGCCATCAGGAGCAGGTTCTAAGCAGAAGTTGAGTATGTCCAAAAATCTTCAAAGCCAAATATGATTTCGGACTGGGGAATTAACCTGCTAAACACATCAGTCAACGTGGCCAGAGTCAGTCCTCAGGGGAGCTTTTCCACCTCCTCACCTGCAAAACAGCCTAAATATCCCATCCAGATTTGATAAAGGCCTGAAGCATCCTGGTCTGTATTCACTACAAAAAAAAAATCCCTGATTTAAACCTATCAATGAAGTATAGCAAGGCCTAACACCTCAAACAGGACTATTTGCCCAAAAGTAAACCATTCTGTAAAAGGAGCAACAACCAAAAAAACTATACTCCATCCAAGTAAAACTTCAGGTGATAACATATTTCAGTAAAACATAATTAGTGGGACTGGAATTTGGCCAGGAGCCTCAGGTAAACATTTTTCTTAAAAATAGGAATTGGATATTGTTCGAATGAGTTTTTAAAACCAGTCTCCAATGTATGTACCTTCTCTAGATGCCTGGAATATTTCACATAGAGTTAAAGTGAAGCACAGGTACCATGCACATCAAAAATATTTGGTGCAAAGGAGAGCTTTTTGAAAAGGTGAAATTTCTGTCCGATTAGTCATGCTCATTATTGCTGGGACATGCCCAGCAGAAGGGTACACAGCTGGCACCTGTGCAAGAACAAGTATAATACTCTAGAGTGGTAGGACTCAATTATTTCTTCTCACTGGGTGTAAAAACCAATGCAGAACCATTAATGACTTTTATTGTAGACCATTTTTTTGTTTCAAGTTTGTGCCTTACCTGACTCAGAAGTTTAGTGGACAATTCTCCCTAAGGTCATTTTTTAAAATCAAAGGGTTGAATTTACAGCCCATTATGGGTAACAGTTAGTGAGATTAATGTTACTTTATAAACAAAAAATCAGCACCCCTTTTGCATGTGTTCTTGAAAGATTTGAAAGTCTCAAGCAATTTCACATGTCACTAACAACCCTGCATGATTATATAGCAACCATGGAAAATGTCTGCTTCCTGGTATTTTGGGGGTTTGCAATCCCATCTGTTACATTTCACAGTTCATCGCTAAGAATATGAGTTATAAGATAAGTTGTGGAAAACACATAGCAAAGTCCTCTGACAGAAGCAAATGTACTAAGATGAGGGTCAGGTGGGGGATATGACAGCTTCAGTAAGAGTCTGTCAGAAAGGTCTTCTGGAAAAGGTCTTGTCCATCTGCCAAACATATGAGATAATTGACATCTTGGATGTTCCCACCAGCTGTCTCAACAGTTCAGGATCGAACAGGGGCAATTTGCAGTCATCGAGAAGCAGAAATGCTTGTTGTAATGCAGGAATGGGAAAACATGACAGGTGATATTTGCTAATGACTGGTAATGATAGGGAAGAGATGTTAAGCATTGTAGCTATAACCCAGCCATTTTGAAAGACTGAAGGTGAAATACGAATTAATTTTAACACTTTCTAAAATTGCCCTGAGATGATCTATCATCACTCAAGAGTATTCCTTATACATCCTCACTTAACATCTAATGCTGATAGCATATCTTTTGGGCTACTGATAGCCCCACAACTTGGATAACCACTGAGAATACAGAATAAAAATAGAGAGGGAGTAAACTTTTAAGATCTCTGTCTTTCCAGTAGATTTGGAACAACTATACCTTACAGAAACATCTGAAAATCTTACATGTAACTTATTCCTAATGCACAAAAATACAGAATAAGTCATTAAATCTTCTTCCATTATATCATCATATTATCCTCTGAAGAGGAAGTGCTTTCTACCATATCAGTAAAAAATGGCATTTCTTAATTTACAGACATATATCTCTTGAACAAAAGAGTAGTAAAACAAAAAGATGAGGAGCAGTCAGAAACATCTGTCACAATTTAACAGCAACAGAATTAATAACACTCTCCCCCACCCAACCAAGCATTCTGCCAACACTTCAAAAGGGTAATTGGAGTGACTTGATAATTATAGATGTGTCATCCTGATTTCAATACCAGGCAAAATAATCCAGCAGGTGGACATGACTTTAATAAATAATTATGGGTGAAACCCATGCAATTAAACTGAGCTGATGTATTTTGAGGAAAATGAAACTTAACAAGCCACCATTACAGAAAATGTTACACACTTGTATGGAACACTCCAGGCTTTAACACAAAGCCTGTCCCAGCTTTACTGTCACACTCAGAGCACCTCACAGCAAAGGAACTTGCTATTTGAACAGCATCTGGTGTCTCCTAGAAGGATTGTCCCTGTTGTCCTTCTACCAGCTCCTCTCTCCTCTGTCGATGCAGCCTGCAGGGGCTCAGCTGACTTTAGAAGACATACACTCTTTCACATCCCAAGTCCATATTTAATAGAAATAACAAAAATAAATTAATAAATAAATGAATTACTTCAAAAATAAATTAATAAATAAATCCATTACTTCAGAAATTCATTGAAGTGGAGCTGGGCTTGCTGGTGTTTTCACTGCTGCCAGTTTCTTGCCCAGTATTATTGAAATTGAAGTAAATATTTTGTGATAGCCAGGAGACACCTGTATTAAACCTCTTGATCTTCACTTTGTGCCAACACTGTTCTTCATTTAAAATCTGTTTCACTTTCCATTAAGAGCTGAATTGTATGAAGTTTGGACAATGCCATGTGTGGAGGAGAGCATGCAGAGTACTGTGCAAGCCCAGAGAGCAGATCTTCTGGTGCTTCCAAAGTACTCAAACTCATAGTAATTCAGTGTCCCAGGTGCATCAGATTGGATGAGATGATTTAATGTTCAGCCTTAGATTGTGGGCAATGCAAGATGATGTATTAAGTGTTTTCCTTTACACTGATTGCTCATATGTAACCATTAAGTAGACCATTACCTCATGAAACACGAGAGCCAAAAATCACTCATACTGACAGTATGTATTTACTAAAGTGACATTCAGAGGACTCCAGCATTAGTACACTGAAGATTTTGCCCTCTAAATCATAAGAGGAAATAATTCACTTACTTCCACCACTACGAGTGGGTCTCTGTTCTTTGTTCAGCTTTGCATAGCTGAAACAGCATAGCAGAACAGGCCTATATTAGAGTCAGGCCGCAGCTGTGCACCATACTTCATCATAATTTGTGACTTTGAAATATTCTTAATTGGATGTAGCTGGCAGACAGCATGGCAGATGATTACAGAATGATGGTATCAATTTGTTGGCAATTTTGTTCAAGCTGTTTTTATTAAAGACCCTAGTCCTCGTGTCCTATCCCAAAATGAGGGACAAAAATAAATAAATAAATATTATTTAAAATGTGCTAGGGTTGAATCAAGCAGGGTTAGAGATGTCACAGGTATGGAGCAGGAAAGCCTTAGTGATGCCTGCACTGACCCAAACCTGGTGATTAGTTGTGTCCTGAGCATGTGAGCAGGAGAGACCAAGCTGGCATCTGCCCCCCCTGAGAGCATTGATGCACGGCCCTTCCTCCAGCTGGGATAAAGCTGCACTGATTCAGAGGGAGGAAGAAGTACATGAGCATACAAATGTATCTGGACACTGAACACAAAGGAAGAGCGGGAAGTCGTTCTCAGCAACCTACTGACGATGCAACATGTGAGATACACTCCAAGTCTCTGTCACAAGGTGGAAGGTAGAAAACATGCAGCTCCCCACAACATGGGAGGTGGTGTGGACTCTCCAGAGGGACAAGAGGCCTTGCATAGGGATCTAGATAGATTGGAGCATTGGGCTGTGATTAAGTTAACAAGTTCAAATTCTGAACAATGCACTTAGTAACAGGCTTTTAACTTTTGATCAGCCCTGAAGTGGTCAGGCAGTTGAACTAGATGATTGATGTAGGTCCCTTCCAACTGGAATTTTTTCTATTCTATTTGATTCAATTAGATTCAATTCTGTTTTACTCTATTGTCTTGACCATTCTCCATAGAAAATGTGGCTATAACAACATTCAATAATTTTGAAAAACAGAATCTCAGAATATTCCTATGACGAAACAGCACCAGTGACCCCAAGCAATAAAAAGGAGAATATCCCACCAAAAAGGAGAATATCCCATCAAGACTGGGAAATGCTAAGGCTGTCCACAGAGCCTTGACGGGGCTGTCACTGTGATACAGATATCAAGCCTGTCTGAAATCCCCATTTCAAGAAGAATTTGGAAATACCAGTGTGGCTATAAATGAGACCTAAGGGTTGGGAGACAAACCTTTCCTAAGAGTTAAGATGCACAGCTTTCTAAATTCATTGAAAAGAAAAGGAGAGGTCGTTTATCCCATATACTAGTGTGAGTCCTGATAATGGCATGCTTTCTAATCTTGTTGCCAAAGGCTTGACAAGAGGTAATGGCTTGAAGTTCAATTTAGGCGAACTGGCCTTGATATTAGATGCATTTTCCTAGAAGTTAAAATCTAGAAAAGCTTAACTAGGATAAGAGTGTATTTAGAGTCCCTCAAATAGGGTCAGAAATATTGCTAAGGATGTGGTCCAATCTGAAACTGGATTTAAGTGTGAGGGTTAGTCTGTTGACTTTCTGAGGCTAGAAGCATCAGGTCTATGGGCTGTGTTTTTTTTCTCTCTTTCCTTTATGAACCACAGTGGAAAAAAGGAAGCTAGGCACTTATCTCAGCATGTAATAGGATAGAGCAGAATGCGGTAGAACCATTTCAGCTGGAAGGGTCATACAACGATCATCTAGTCCAACTGTCTGACCAATTCAGGGCCAACCAAAAGATAAAGCGTAATATTAAGGTCATTGTCCAAAGGCATCTTAGCCATTGAGAAGCTTGGGACATTGACTACCTCGCTAGGAAGCCTGTTCCAGGATTTGATCACCCTCTCAGTAAAGAAATGCTTCCTAATGTCCAGTCTGATCCTCCCCTGGTGCAACTTTGAACCATTCCCACATGTTCTGTCACTAGTTCCCTGGGAGAAGGGATCATCACCTCCATCTCCACTTCCCCTCCTTAGGAAGCTGTAGAATGAGCGATGAGGTCACCTCTCAGCTTCCTTTTCTCCAAATCAGACAAGCCCAGAGTCCTCAGCCACTCCTCACAGGACATTCCTTCCAGCCCCTTCACCACTTTTGTGCACTCCTATGGATGCACTTGAGTACCTTTCCATCCGTCTTAAATTGTGAGGCCCAGAACTGCACACATCTCATCTAAATTTATACCCCCCAACTATGTCCTCCTGTTTGCATCTAAGTTGGTCATAAAAGACTAAAAGACTAAATAATAAAGGATTTATAAAGGAATTATAATAGAGAAATTAATAAACCCACCATCCTGTGGAAGGAATTGTTTGTAGAGGTCTTGTGTGTGTCCGTACTGAAACACATTTTATGGGACTGTGACCATTTAAGCTGACAGTTATGTTGATCCTGCCCTTATTATGTTATCTCCCATATTTTTTTAACCCGACAAACTTTGTGTTGCCTAAGAACCCCACTTGAAAACACTTTGTATGGTCATCAATGTTGTTAATGAAAACACTGAACAGTGCCAGCTTAGAAGTCAGTGCTGGAAGCAGATCTGCTCTTTCATCGTAACAACTGCCTCAGATCTCTCCAGGAGTCACTTTATGACACACTTGTTATGTGTTATGCTGTGTTAATTCTATATAATTCACGTTTCTTAATTGATAGGAAGTCAAATGCCTTGGAGAAATCCAAGTATGTGACATCAGTATAGTTACCATTGTCTGCCAACTTAGAATGAAAGATAACAAACCAAGCCTACCTTCCGAAATACTTACGGCTTCTAACCTTTTGTTCTGAAGTCCAAAACCCATGGCCCTGTGTTTTTTAACCAACACTGTCAGGATAATTATCTCATAGCTACCTGTGTCATTCCTTTCATCATTTTCAAAAACCAAACAAGTACCAAGAGTCCTGGTTTTAAATCCTCAGGAATTCCTCAGTTTTCCAAGCTTCGCTAAAATTTACTGTGGGCCTTCAAAGACCTTGGCTAATTTCCTTATAACTTCTAGGTGCAAGTTGTCCAGCAGATGCTGCCATCCCTCTTCTGCAGTTACAGATGGTAACTTCTCTGTTCCATTCACCATGTGGAATGTAATGGACACAACTAAAGCCTCTTTTCAAATACAGAAGAAAAACAGCTGTTGAGAACATCCAACCTACTTCATTCATGAGTTGCAGCTTCATTATCTGCAAATAGCTATCATATCTGATACAGGGATTCTTCTTTTCACAAACATGTATGTATTTTCTTGTCTTGGCACCTCTTGTCTCACATTGGAATACTTTACCTTTGGAATCTTTTCTACGGTTTTTCTGAGTTGTATTAAAAATCTCCCCATAAAAGGCACATAAGGCATAAGTTTCATTAAATCCTGTATTACAATTCAGCAGTGAAACAGAATAATAACTGCTCTGTTGGTCTGTTTTTTCTTATGATTACTCATAAGGCGAGTGCAGAATCATGGTACAGTTTCTGCTTCCTTCTACTTTACTTGATAAAAAGAAGGGAGTTATTAAATTCCAACTGCATGTTTGGCAAATATCAATCCACAATCAAAAGCTCTAAAGGAAACTATCAGAGATGTACAAAGCAAGTTGCACTATCACTAAATTTTGGATGCTTGCATGAGGTGTCCCCTACCTCCTGCAATATTTATGACAATCCTTCCCGCTCTCTCACCTAATTGTCACTGCAGATACTTTAGGTCATTAGAGAGTTTTCAGTCTGGTATTCTTTCATCCTGTAACTCAGTGTAACAAGACCCAGCCACTAAAGCTGTATGCGACCTGTTTTGAGGAGATATGACATTTCTGCATTTGTCCATACTTGATCCTTCAAGGAGGAAAAAGTACAGTAAGCAAAACCCCAAACATCTTGTCAGTTTTTAAAATTAGTTAATGAGTTATTATGCATTTATTTAATTATTCTTCTGGAATTTCCAGTTTGCAAGAAATTTCAAAAAATGAACTTTCCAAGTAGCAGACACCCTGAGTTCTGATATTATGTCAAGTTTTGAAACAGAATTTGACTTCCATTTTTTGTCTCCACAAAATGTTGTGTATGCATAGTCTTGAGCAGTTTCTCACCAAGTTTAAAATAGGAATTGCTGGAAATTTCACCAAAATATGCCATAGTATAAAACATTTATTGAAATATGCAATTATTATAAGTAATATTGCTGCTGTTAACAAAAGACACTTCTCTGCCAAAGCCTGAGGCCCTCTTCAAGTCATTAAAAGAAATCACAATAAATATCAAAGAAAATATACCGTCTAGTAGAACTTTGAGATGGAAAACAGTTGTTACATCACCCAGTTTATTCTCTCCTTGCCAGTGGAGGAATGTAGGACTAAGTACAAATTCATTTTTGTTATTTGGATGCGGGTTTCCAACTTTTTTTGGGCACAGCAACAACTCTTTCAGCATAGGAGTAATGAAATCTTGGTGCTCTGGCCCTCAGTTTGAGAATCTCTCAGAAAGCCAAAGCTTGTTCAGACTTTTCTGTGTATTTGCCCAGATAAATGTAGTTAAATGGAATTGTTTACACTGCTGTTTTTCCTGTTGCACTTGTTCTTCAGCCAGAAGTCATATATAAGAAAGAGCACTTTGCATACAGTGTTGCAAAATGGGACACCTCCATGCAGTTAACATATTTTGATAGAGGACAAAGTAAGTCTGGACATTTTTTCATTGCTTGCAGCTGCCTGAATAAATTGCCACTATGTCCCAGCTGCTGAAAATTTACATTTTCTATATGTATATACTGTAAATAAAATAATTATTTTATAAGTGGCACAGTGGGACAGATCTGGCTGAGGTTCTAGGTGATGCTTCCAAGTGTAGCTCTTGAATGCTCCAGTTGCAGGCACCAGGGTCTAGGAGTCATAAATGCTCATCCAGGTGATGAGAAAATGAGTGCCTGCTGTCTGCAACACACGTATTAGATTTGTGCGTGGCAGCACCTTTGAAACCTCTGGATCAGGACATTCTGCTCTGTCAGACTCTCAATCTCAGCATGTTTTAGACTGGAGCTAAGCCCCAAAAGTACTCAGACCAGTGTTTTGGGACATGCTGGGGCAAGTGAACACTAAGGCAACTTTCAGGTCAAACAGCAGATAGTTCAGCAAGTTTGGTGAGCTCGATCAGGTTCGGCTGAGCAAGTGTGAGGCTTCTGTTTGCTTTTGGATCAGATGCACCTAAAGCCTTTTCCTTCTTAGACTCCTCCGTCCTTTTTTTTTTTTTTAATTTATGAAGCTTAATCAAAGTCACTTACATGAATAGGATGCATGGGCCTCTGAGAAGAACCTCATCTTCCACTTAAATGTCTTCAATCCCTAGGAAAATGAGGCATACAGCAGAAATTTCTGGTCTATTGCCTACTTCCAGCAGGCTGGGAAACAGAACTAGCTGATGAGAGGAAGAGAAGGCCTCACTAAAATATCTTTTAGGTGGTTGTATTTTTCCTGGTTTTACCCTCTTGACATTGGCATATATGACCTATTTTAGGAATGCAGGCCTGGGTTGTCAAGTCCAGATCCCTGGTGATTATACAGGCAATTCTTATAAGAACCTTATTTTTCCTTGATTGTGACTGTGAGTCACTTCCAGTGTGCTCAGTCTGGGAAGGCCCTCTTTGCAGGTGGAAACAAGTCATGGATTCGTTTACTCAGGTCTGATTTTTTGTTGTCCTGTCAAAAATATATACACCACAAATCTCCTCTTTATTTCAGAAACACTGAAGGGGAGGCACATATGTGAAACTTACAGCAGCTTTAACCTGCCAAACCCTTAAGATCTTTTCTCTGTTCCAGTACCTGCACAGTCACGCGATGTCCTCCCTCAAAAAAAACCCCAAAAAAAGCAAAAATAATTCAAATAAAAAAACCAGAAAAGTCGCCATTAATCTAAGCTGTCTAGTGAAAAAAATAATTAAAGGCTAATTATTGTTCCTCTGATGCAATTTTGAGGATCTGCACAATACATTCTCCACCTTGTTTATCCTGCCATGCCCAAATAACTAAAATCCAGGTTTTTAAATTATTTATCTTTGTTTTATTCAGCATTCAGGATTACCCTGTGTACATGAATAGGACTTATTTTTTTTATAACTTCTTCTGCTATTTATAAGCTCACCCAGGTAATGGAATGAATTAAAAATGTACATCACAGTGCCCAACTAATTGCCAGTCACTTTCTCTTCCAACTGTTTACAGGGGGGAAAAAATGACATATTGAAGATGACTGTGTTTGCTATATAATACTACATAGTTGCTTGAATTTGGTTTAGCTGGCTCTCATGAAAGCAGTTTGAGCTCTTCTGAGGACTTGAGGAGGTGTCACCTTAATCACCAGTGTCAGTTTTTATGAGAGGAAAGTCTTCCCCTCCTGAAGAATTCACTGCCTCTGTGGTAGATAGTTCAAGTTTGTCATAGGGACTGCAGCAATTCATCCATGACCTCTCAGGGACTTGGTGCTCAAGCACTTTGTGCCAGGAAGTCCTTGCTTGCCTCAAGGACCACTGTGGTCCCTTGCTACCAACGCGCTGCTGTGCTGAAGGCTCTGTGTGCTCAGAGTTAGAGGGACTCTCTGAGAGTTCCCTAAATGAATTTTAGATACTAGTATAGGGAAAACAGGGACAAGCCTTAGACCAGGCTTTTAGACTCCGAAGGAAGTGTCACTGTCTGCCTCATCTACCCTCCCACACTTCTGCTGGAGAGAAGATGACCACGAGGGCTGTGTAGTGTAGCCATTTTTCAGTTCTTCACTGAGTCATTTAGAAATGTCTTTGCAAGCTTCTTTGCAAGGCAGTGTGATTGCTCTTCTGTGTAGTCCTTCCAAAAGTACAATTGCACCATTAACAAACAACATTAAGGAACTTCTAAAGCCAGTGCTAAGTCATACTGGCTGCTTTCCACAGAACTTTGCCTGTTCCACTGAATCAGAGCCCCTTACTGCTTTGGTTATGCTTGTGACAAAGCAATTTATTAGACTCCTTCACTGCAATTTGTCTGCCCTAAGTTATGCATCCAAAATACAGGTAGACACCTCTCCCAGTTAAATGCTGGCGCTTAGCTGCAAAACAAAGTGCCTGCAGGAGACAGTTAATTCTTCCCTACACCCACTACCAACCACCGAGACATCAAGGTCTTCATCCTCGGTGGCCTCCTCAGATAGGACAGCAGATATTTCAGCTACTCCAGGCAAAGATTCAGGCAAAGATTCCTTTAAGATTCAAGCCAGTACTTTAAACCTAGGCAGGTAGACAATCCACGTGGGATCAGAGGCTGTGAAGCCTGGCCTGTGGGTGACCCTTGCCTTCATGGAGAGGCAGCAGAGGCCAGGTGCAATACCCTAGGACATCTCCAGTTACACTAGATATGCACATTTAGATAACCATTTGCACATCTTATCGCTTCTCCTGCATACAACCACTTGCTGACAAGTTGCACATCACCCAGCCTGTGTATCGCTGTACACAGCTCTCTGCCCGTCACAAGTAGATAATGAGTTTAATTCAAAATTTCACAGGAAAAGAAAAGAAAACCTCTCACCTCTGTTGTCTCCCTTCATAGCTGTGTAAGTCCTTTCATATTTATCGTAATATATGGCTTATAAATGGTTTTTCACTCAGAGGGTGATTGAGCACTGGAACAGGCTCAATCAGGAAAGTGGGAACTGAGCCTGTCAGAGTTCAAGAAGCATTTGGATAACGTTCTCAGGCACATGGTGTGATTCTTGGGCTGTCCTGTGCAGGGCCAGGAGTTGGACTTTGATGATCCTTGTGCATCCCTTCCAACTCAGCATATTGTATGACTCTATGATATCCTAAATCTCTGACTGCCAGCCCTTAGCAGGCCCCCAGCTTTCAATAAAGGGGGATAAAATAGCAAGTGCCTCAACTTCTAAAAACACATTTGGACGAACTTGCTGCTGAAATCATGCACCACCAAGCTGCAAGAACTGAGAAGTTTCCCTACTACCTCATGGCACATTAATACATTAAAAATCTACCCTAAAATCGCCTTCTGGGATTGATGCCAGCTGGCATGGGACACTTCTTGTCCACACCGTTCGAGTCTCCTAGTCTCCAAAACAGGACAGCAGCATCCAAGCTGCCTCTTGGGAAGGGTCTGTGGGCCATGCTAAACTCTCAAGTATTCCCAGCTGTTGTTTGGATCAATGCTAGCATAGGCCAGAGCCACTCCAATGGTACAAAAGCACAGGTGATGGCAGTGCTCCTGAGTGCCTCCCACCACTGCCTGACTTACAGGTGTGACTGCAGCCAGAACAGACAGCTCAGCACTTGGGTTCATCAGGCTGACTCTTTCCTTTGCAGGGAGGATGAATTCAGTAAATAAGCCACAAATTCCTCACAGGCTTTATTGATTTCCATGGATTTGCAACCTCCTTTCTTTTTTTTCCCTGCAAGCCATATTCACGTCTCACAAACACTGGAGGGCGTGTGATTCCCTGGATTCCTGTAAACCTCAGGCCTAATGGAGTGAGTTCCTGACAGACCAGGCACAGAAGAAGAAGGCTGTCCAGCAGCCCACATTTTTCTGTAAGCAGCATGTGTGCAACCTACCCAACAGCCTGAGGCATTGCTGCAAGTGTGACAGGCCAGCAGCCCCCGTGGGAATCACTACCCACCCAGGCAAGAGAGACGAACAGCTGCAATGCCTGGCCGTAATCCTGATGGTCAGGTTTCTGACTGGGAGGTGGTCAGTCCTTTTGATGAAAAAAGGAGGCACCAATGTGATGCTCAACAGCTTTCAGCAGTCCTATGAAACACCAAGGGTTTACTGTGGAGGTAGGTATCTGCAGTCCCACATGGAGAGATGAGTAATCCTTTGATTGTTGCTCAGGGGAAACAGTGTCCTAAACCAAACAAGGGTCCTGATAAGGTGGGGGAGCTATATTCAGAGCTGAATGCTGCTCAGTGGAGCCATGGACACACGTAAGGCAATGTAAGTGCAGCGGGTTTTTAATGTATGTTCATGTAATCCTTCTATCGTATTTCCTACTATTTTTAAATCTTAATAAAAACAGTGAGTTTTTCATAAATACAACATTTTGGGGGCATGGTTCCTCCCTTTTAGGGTTAACTGGTCAATTATAGATGTGGCTGTTTGCCACTACAGTCAAAGTATGCAGGGTTAGTCTGTTACTGGACTTGAGGCCAGGAGAGTGGTGGTAGCACGGGGATGAGATGAACCAATGACAAATATCTGGGTGGCTGAATCAGCCCAGGTACCTGAGATGGGGCAGGAAAATCCCACTCAAATGCAGCACCTCCTCAAAAAGAAAAATAAGCTGTATTGCAAAGCACTGGGGCAGATACCATGTAGATAGGGTACTGGCAGAAGAATTAGTGGGGCAATATTTCTCTTTGGAAAAAGAAATAGGTCATCACTGGCATCATCTCCTACTGCTTTTTGTTTATCTCTGTCTTCTCACTTTTCTAGTGGCATATAGGTAGTTATCCCTTCTCCTTTACTGTGGTTATCTTTCATCCTTCCTCCTCTCTACTTATAGTTTACCTCTTCATATCAACAAACCCACAACCTGAATTAATTTTGTGAACAAACTATACAACAATGAGCAGTGGTAGCATCTTTTTTACCAATATTTCTTGTAATGACTTCCTCTTGAGTACATATTTCAGTTTCCTATGACACTATTATTTGAGAATATATAAAAATCAAAATATAAGTTTCCTCAAGACTGTCAGGAGCTTTTGACATTTTATCTTGAGTAATCTTTTCAAAATCTGCTTGTGAAGAACTTGCTGTCTGGATTTCTTCTCAGAAACTTTCTAGTGTCTCTTCCACTGCATTCTTAAGAGCATCCTTGTTCTCACACATAGTCACTTAGACAACATCTCTAATTTTGCAATCTCTGTTCAGATGAACTGTACAGCTTTAATAGATGCTTCCATTTGGGGGAAAAAAAGAATCAGTTGCAAGCAACTATCTCTAATGATTTCACACTTATCTTCTACTAGAATCGGCATAATTTTCTAATGGTTAATCAGCATAAATTTATTTCATGATCACTAAGAGGCAGCTGTTGTTAAGAACAGTGAATGAAGAAAATTTTAGCATGGTGTCCTTTAAAGCACTTGAGCCTAGATTCAGGCAGTCTAAATGATATCTACTTCCCTACACCTCATGTCTCCCTTTGGTCACCCCTGTGTCTGCAGGGACACAGGGCACACAAAGCACAGGAGAAAGTAGATTAAGTTTTCTAAGTCTGAGCCTGTACTTTGGTGTCCAGATGTAAAAGTACCAACACCTCCCAAGTTACTTAACTACTTTTCAGCAAGTGGCCTTTTTGGTTGGTTGGTGTTTTGTTTGCTTTGTTTGTCTTGGGGATTTTTTGTTTCCTTGTGAGGGTTTTGGGGTTTTTTTTGTTGGTTTGATTTGGTTGTTTTTGTTGTTGTTTTGCTGCTGCTGCTTATTGCTATACATCAGAGTTCAGAAATTACCTGAAGTGCCATGGAACATAGCTTCATACACATTTTTTCTGAATATCTAAATGAGATTGTGGGTAATGGTGGCAGAACTAGGGCTTCACTGATAAGATTTCAAGTCTTGCTCTGCACTTAATTCAGCTCATTCTTCTGCTGCAAGCTGCTTCCACTCCGTGCAACTTAAATGTGTATGTGGTTATGCGAGCTGAGATCTGACCTAGATCTAACGCTAAACACGTTGTTCCCTTTTGTGCTGCTGGCTGCAGAAGCTTTGTATCTTAACCAATCTTGCTGCAGCAGCCAACTACTTTATCTTTGGCTTTGAACAGATTCTCAGTCTTGGATAAGGATGTGTTACTGTCGGTCAGATAACACTGGCTTTTCAGGAGCTGTTGCAAGCAGCCACAGTCTTTGCCCTCTGCCTAGCTTTCAGTCAAGTGTTGGGTAAGAGATTTCCAAAGGAAGAAGTTTTCTTTATGTTCTTCTTGACCAGATCTTTCACAAGACTGTTGTATAGCTTTGAAAATCTTGCTCTAGAAAAGAAAACAGCCGATTGTCTATCACTGATTTCACATAAAAAGGAAGATTGCTTCCATGGTCAACTTAATACTGCTGAGCAAGAGAGAGATAATATCTAACAGGAGAAAAGTCTGGCACAGTCTAGACTCATAGGTAAGAATGTATCTCAGGTACTTCAGCATACAAAAAGGCTTTGCTATAATATAGACTAATGCAGAAAGATTTGCAGTTTAGCCCTGAATGTTCTCATAAAAGTCCTCAGACTAATTTTATCACAAACACATCTATTCTTTCATAGCTTTACATTCAGTCATGTACAAAGACTCATCAAACAGAAGTAAAGAGTCTTCTGGAAAAAAAATATCCTTAAAATGTTTACCTAGTCATAACTAATAGCTTTTGATTGTTCCTTAGTAAGCTTGGAAGCCATTATAGAAAGTGCAATTAAGAGTCTTGACATTTACTGTGCATTCCAGTTCAAATTTACTAATGGATACAGTTCAGTTCCTTTTTGCACCACACAATGCCACAAATTCAGTTTAGAGTAATGCAGACTTCCAAGGGTGAGCTGGGAATAATTACACAGAAGGTCAAAAGCCTCTTGCCCTGCAATAAGGACCATTTCTGACAGGCTTGCTAGGTTGTTTAAATAGAACATTATAATCAAGCAGATATTGGAAAATATCTCAAGGAGAGTACTTTTATACAATACAGAGTCCCCCTCATGAAGAAAGATATACCTAATTTTCAGTTCTGTGGAATGTCACCTAGAAAGAAGGGCCCTTTTAATAGTGAGGTCCGACTGCACTTTTGGTCATTGTGAGCTGCAATTCCTTCTCTAAAGTAGAATTTTGTTGCCAAACTTGGAACTAACAGTGTGTTGAACATCCGGCCCAGTGCAAACAGGCTTCATAAGTTCCTTCAAATCAGCCTTCCTGCATGGAAGAAGCAATCCTTTTGTGAATGAAACTGGATACTGAAAAATTAGAAAGGCAGGTACTCTTCTGGTCACTTTGCAGAGAAAGGATGGGGGAGGAGGAGTAAAAGAGATGCTGATTACAACATCTTGTCTACATAAACTAAACATGTGTGAAGGTGTGGGAATGTGCATATAAACTTTTTCCAGAGTTTGTTGTTTCATTAAAATGGAGAAAACTCAAAGAGGTGTTCCTTCCTCTCCCCTCCCTCCACTTAACAATTTTTGCTGAGCAAAGTGTTAGGCCTGGGCAGGCACTGACATCACCATTTTGACTGATAATCAAGTTCTTGTAGGAAAATAGCACACCTAAGTTACCTGTATTTGAAGACAAAGGCCTGTAACACATGGATGCAGTCTCTCCAGGTTCTCTGGGAAGCCCTCTGAGCAGCACAGACTTGCTGCAGGTTCAGGGTACACCTGGCTATTCTGAGAGGGGTACAGCAACAGGCAGACAGACATCACTGTGCTGAATGCAGCCTTGGGGATCAATGGCATTCCTCAACACAAAGAGTAGTGGCATTTTTCTCACTTCTTTGATTTGTTTTATTTTATTTACTCCAAATACCTGAGCTACTCCTAAACCTTTGATTAAAAAGAAAAATTCCTTGATTTGACAAACAAATATCTTGTGAACTCCTGAAGCACTTCAGCTTTGGAAGAAAAACAAGTAGAAACTTTTGCCAGTTTGCTCGAAACTGCCACTCACTGTTAAGTCATTTTTATCAGAGAGGGAAGTTGGCTAAAAGCCTGAACAAAGAGATAGATCTTCATTCCCTTGTTGAACACGGGGAAGCTCAGGTTTAAGGTAGCAATTATCTGTCCTCTGCAACACCACACCCAGCCTTCCTTCTGCCCCTGTCACTGCAGCTTGCTGAAAGCACTGGAGGCACAGAAGAGACAGTCCTCATCAACTGCTCTTTGGCTCACGTGGTGATCGCCGCACGGTACTTCATCTAGAGATGAAGTGTGATATTCTCTCATCATCCTGTTTTATTCAGAAGCCTTGCAGGCTCCTTGACTCATTGCCCCACACAGTGTGTGCAGCCTTTCTAGTCCATGTGGGACAAGGATGATAGCCCTGGGATCTAGTCAGCGATCATGAGACCACAGCTGTTGTGCTGCAGTAATCTCCCACTTGCAGCATGTGTCACAGCTATGAACCGTTTGGCCTGTAAATCAACAGGTTTGATCTTGCCTTCCAATGACTCCTGAATAGGTTGCTGAAAGGCTCTCAAGAGCACCTCCACCTCCTAAACTGGCTCCACCCTCTTTACTCACAGTGGGTTATGAGGAAGTTGCTGCCTTTTTTGTTGCTTAAGCTGACCTGTGAAAGACCATATATGTATTTTATGCCATACATAAATTATTTGGCTTCTTGCAAGACTCACAACAAAAGAGTGCTTAGGTATGAACGTGTTACCTTGAACACACAGGTGAGGGTGTAGGCTGTGTTTGTTTCAGGGTTCAAAATGTGCACACAAATAGGGGGAGCTCAGTTGGATGCAGCAGTGTTGATGCATGGACCTTTAGAAATTATACTTCCAAATACAGAAATAATTCACTTGTGTTTCCGGTCACATCTGAAACAAATCCAAGAACCAGGATCATGGCAGTTTTGAATCTGATGCCATTTTAAGGACAGATGGATTGACACAAGCCACATTTTTGGGGTGGGTTATTCATAAACACGTATATTTTGACACAGACGATTGAGTGAGTAATATTTCATACCTCGGCATTCCAAAGCACTCACCTGCAATGGAAATGATTCCTTGGTAGAGTCTTTTCTTCAGCTATTTGAGTGAATGTGCTCTGTGTCTGTAGGTTCATTTTTGTGGAACAAGATGTCATTCAGTCCCAATTCCACTGGTCACTTTATTTAAATGAAGGTGCCATAGCTCTTACTTCCTCCCTGCGTTAGCCACATGTATGTTTGCTCGGTGTTCTTTGGCCAAGACATGCCACAGCTACATCTGTAGCTGTGAATACACAATCCCACCTCCTGTCCACCTGAGCTCCTCTTACACAACCTTGAAAAACTCTGTCCAGGTCTGCTTGGCCTGACCTCCTCGTGTCCACCCTGACCCTGTTATGGCATGATGATGGATAATGAATGCTGGCAATGCCTGAGCACGTAAAGCACTAAAGTGCTCCAAAGGAAAGTCTTCCCTTGCATCAACCTTGTAGGCTTCCAGACACTCAAGAGCAGATTTGGCTTTCGGATGGCCTCGAGTAACCCCTGAGATGTAGTGCACCTGCATCAATACACCTACATGTTCTTACCAAGCATAATTCTCTCTTGGCTTATACAATGGAAATTAGAAGTAGGTGTGCCAGCATGTATCAGTAGCGAAAGACACCCTTAATCCACAAATGGTTGCTTTATAAAGACTGAAGTACTGTTAAAGCCATTCTTTTATGCAATGCAGCCTACAGATTATAAAACTCCAGAGACAAGGCAGGGATTAAGTGCATTACCACACAATGAACATATGTCAGTTTAGTTTTTATCACTGTCAAACAAGCACTAGGAAAGAGTCACAAGAAAAATATTTATAGCAATAAATCCCACCTCAACATGATAACATTCAGACTAAACACTAAAAGAACTAAAGGTATGTAGAATACAAAGTGACTCAGGTATTCCAGGTAACCCATGGCACACTGTAGAACAATCATATTAATATTTCTGGCTGGCTAATAAAAGTAACAGGAAAACCTGTGCTTTGCATGTTTTAGGTAAGGTACTGGAAGTGTCTGGTCTGGCTGCGTGTTCATTTTATTGCAGTTGAGTATAGACAACTTTTCTTAACTATGCTAGTACACATCTTCCAAAATGTAAGGAGCACAAATTATAACTTCTTTCATAAGTCCTATAACAAGGTGTGCACTGTTCTCCAGACTCACATAATCACAGAAATATCATCACTGCAGTAGTTTGCCTCTCTCTGGATTTTTCCCCTTCACAGGTTTATGCTGACAGTTTGCTTTGCTTTACTTTACTCACTAATGTTGTTAAAATTCGTAACCCTCTTGATGACTGCCATGGTTACAGAGCACATCTCTTTCAACAGGTTCCTTTTTCCTGGCAGTAATACAACGCCTGTGATTCATAGGCTGCAGGATAGTGGTGGTGAAATCAGTGGAGCTTACCGTCCCTTGGCGCTGGGGACCAAACAGAGAGCTGGTGTAAGCTGGGGATTATCATGGAGCATAGAATAACATCCCTGGCTTTGGCTTTGAAGATTCAGTTTCCTCATCAGTATTTTTCTCTTTTGTTGCGTTTCAGAACTGCAAGTGTTTTCATATCATGCTGTATAATTTAGCAGAAGACTAATATTTTGTCTGGCAGCCTTTGTAGCTTTTATAGATGATTTCTTGCACCAAGCTTCCCCTTCCTTTTTTCCCTCTCTCCCCCGTCCCTCTGAGTTTAAGTGTGAAGTTTGGAAAAGCAAATCTTTTTGACTACAAAGTCCTTTCCAGCATTTAATATATTAGGTATGGGTTAATATGGCAAATGTCTTCAGCTCCTCTTCATCTTGCTTTACCAAAGTCTGTTTTACCAAAACCACACTCATTTGTATTGGCTGAAAGTGTTCCATCAAAGCTGAATTTTAATGAAAACATTTTTAAAGAGAGTTTTCAGGGTGAAGAGTAGAGAAGGAGGAGGAGAGGTTTTTTGGTTGTTGTTGTTGTCGCTAAAAAGCATTTTGATTCAGTAATGGATACTTTCCAAATTAAAAAACCTGGGTATGTAGATCCCAAGATGGTTGCTTTGTGTCCCACCGAAATCTGTTTGTGCCTTAATGCTCCACTGTGAACCAAGTGTATTTTTCTCATTGAAAAAAAGTTCAAGGAAAATATGAGTCTGCCTTGAGCAGTGAAAAATCCAGAAATCTCTACTGGGGGGCCTGTTTTTAGCAATTCCTCTCATCAGTGATCTCAGCTTCCTTTCCGAATTAATTAGGCTCCTGGAATACTCCCTTAATATCCTTTCTCAGGCATAGTCAATTAATTTTGCATTAAAAATATGAAATTAGTGCAACTTGTTGCATGTACCATTTTTTTTTTCCAGCCATGAATTACTACCATCCTTTGGGCCATAAAAGGAAATTTAAATTATGCTGCCATATTCCTCTTGACTGAATGAAGTGTAAATATTGATCAAAGCTTCCATCAGCTTAAAATATCAGAAATTGAAAATGATGCTGCCAGAAAGATGGGTATTTGATATACGGCTCAGTACTTACGTGTTTTTCTCCTTTGTCTTTATCAGTGCATTAATTTCTTCTTGTTGTACCAGCATATTTTACTATTTAAGCAAATTATCATGGCTAAGGTAAGTAGGGCAATTATTCTTTGTTATCTGGCACCCTTCCATTCCTTTCATGTGTTCAAGAGTCAGCTATGAATTACAAGGATGTAGTGTCCCTGATGGATTTAGTGGTGACATCATAAATTCTCACTCTGATGAAGACACTAATATGTGCTGTTGCCAGTAATTTGCTGACACCACTTAGAGTGAAGGGCACAAACAAAGATGTCTTTCTTGGCACGGTACCATGGAAGCCAAAGCTACTGTGAAAGAAAACACCAGCCAGGTCCTTTGGAAATACATCTGTTAAACGGGGAACAATACAGCTGCATAATGAAGGACGCTTTTCTGCGCGCAGGGCGTGCTTTGGAAACCATGGCCAGCTGAACATAAAAAAAGAAAAAAGATAACAAAATATGTATTTGAGGGTTCTGGCAATAGTTTGTTAATTATTTCAGTTTAGATAAAGCAGTTCTGGAGTAGTTTGGGGTTCACCATGGTATCAGCATGTAGCTGGATTGGACCCAGCACAAAACTTGAAGTGGTTCCCTGTATGAAGTCCCTTCCTCTCCTTTCCCTAGTGGGGAGTCATGCCTTGCTCCTCTGGCTCCAGACTCTGATTGAGCACTGGTACCACACACCATAGCTACAACCCAGTGAGGTCAGCATGTCCATGCGGGCTTTGAGGGCAAACTTTGGGAGCACCCTCAGGTGAAATGGTGACCTATTTCTCCTAAAAGAACAGAGTGGGACTGAAGCCTGGCTTGTAGTGAGGTCCATAGTCACAGGTAAGTTTTTGGCTATCTATTTGTGTCATACACCAGAATAGCAGATTGGCACAATCTGCAGGCCACAGAGGAGGTGTGGCCTTGTTTGGTCAACATGATGTACAGCATTACTGATCCATCCCTTCATTCCACCCATCACTGCTTCATCCTGCTTAAGCTCTCCAAAAAGAAATTTAATTCACAGCACACATTCATAAAATACTGTTCATCCTTTAAACTGATTCCCCTAAACATACCCTAAAAATCAGCACCACTGCTGCTCAAGAGACCTTTGTTCCAGGACCTTGAAATCTCTCTTAGTCTCTTTTTTAGATAGATTTAGCAGGTCTCACATTTCTTCCCACCCATCTTTGCCACTCAGGCCTCCCTTTTCTCTAATAAGATCCCACCCAGGTGCCTTAAGGTGGCACACGCTGAATCCCACAATACCATCAGGAAGCTGAAGATTCTGGATTTTGCTTCAGGAACTGTATGTGGCTCTTGGGCAGCATTATGAAAATCTTTTCCGTAATAAAGTACATTAGGATATTAATTATTCCTGTTAGTCCAAGGTGTCAAGTAGCATTATGAATACCATTATAAAAATCTTCATGTTAGGATTCAAACTTCAAACATTACTTAAAAACAATAATGGTGTAGAACACTGTTCCTTCTCTTTGCCTTTTCTGTTCCTGAACAATTCCAATTTTTAGATTTTTTCTGCAACCCCATGAATCATCTTTTCCTGCCCAAAGTTCAAATGGGAGCTGCATCTCATGATGCCACATGACTTCAGAAGCTGCAGCTTTGAACAAAAGCCAAAATATTTGTCTTCTGCATATAAAATGCACTTTATATCATCTTGACAATGAATCTGTTTGTGCATCGTATCAAGCAGTGCTTGGCTTCCCTATGCCATACAGTGCAGTTTTATTAATAGTACTGATTTTAACCTTATTTACCTGAAAGCTTTCAAACCTCCTGCTTCTGTAGTGTACCTGAAACACTAACCTACAGGTCAATCCAGATCATACCTGTTTGAAGCACTCCACATGAATTTCCATCCAAATTCTATCTCTTCCAAGATTGCTGGGTCCTGTCAGTGTTCTGCCTTTGTTCTTTTCTGGCAAAGCATTGATATGACATTTGTAAATGTTGCCAGATGAGTCGGTGGCCTCGGTTTGGTACGTAATTCAGAATTTCAGTTTTTCAAGCCCTCTGAAGCAGCAGCCAGTATTGGAGCCAAAGTTTAATATTGTTAGTGTATTAATTTATGTCAGTGGTTGAGAACTTTTTTTTTTTTTACCACATTTCACAGAAAATCTCCTACCACCAGCAATTGATCAAATATGACAAGCTCGCACTTGGCTAATGCCTGTGATATGGGCTACTTAACTCCTGTATTCCTTCCCAGAATGGAAACTGCGGCTTCTGGTGAAATAAAGGAGCTTCTGTTTCTCTGCCACTGTCAGAAATGGAAATTCAGAGCAATATTTTAATCAGCTTGAAATGCCAGATCAGATTAAAACCCTGATGCCAAGGGGAAGGCTTTTGCTTTGAGCTGCGGTTCTTAATGCTCCTCAGCCCACCACTTTGTAGGAGTGTCTTGGCCTTGCTCTTCCTCCTCTCATTAGAGCAGTGCTAAAGTGTCAAATCATTAACAGAGGCTGAGGTCTTCTGCGAATACCCCACGAGGGTGAATTCAAGCCCGCTATAGGGCAGCCAGGATAAGAGGGTTACTTCAAGGAGGAAAGCACACCAGTGGAGACGTAAACTAGGACTCGCAGGGTATGTGAATCCTACCTGGTGATCCCATAAATTGGACAGTTCAGCCTCTCTGTTGGGGAGAGCAAGCAGGATGGGCTGCACCAGGGATCAGTGCCTTTGAATCACTCACTGATCCTTTGACCTTGGACATCCTAAAGTTTGTGATAACTGAGCTGGGCTCAGATAACAGAGACCATCATGGCCAGCAGCTTGAGGAAGACATCTATCCCACTTGGACATGGTCTTTTTACTAAACTCTCCCTGCACTTCACACACATGGGGAGCCTGGTATGAAGTGTGTTGTTGTCATAATGAAATCACAGGGAATCAGATGGAAAAATGTGTGTTTGAGCATTTAAAGCTAGACTTGTAGACCACAAAACAGACTTCACAAGTAGAGGTCAAGGTGGCACCAATTAAGACAAGATTATATTTAATGGAAAGTCACCTGGATTGAATTAAGTGTATTTTCTTGGACCTAGCAGGCTGGAATTAGGATAAACAAACTTCTCCTGAATTCCTAGGTGACCTTCCAATAATTATGACCAAATCTGCGTTTCAAGTTTTCAGAGCCCCCAAATTATCTTTTATATAAGAACACACATTGCTACTCGGGAGGTCTGTTTGTTGTGATGAACGGAGCACAAAATAAATCCCTCACACACAATACTGCAGGTGGGGGCTGTAGAGCAGTTTCTCCAACCAATAGAGCTAATGGGCCTCCAGTGTAAAACATATTTTTGTTAACTCCCTTTCTTCAGACCTTCTCTTTTGTGAGAAACACAGTGCCAAAAGAACTTAATGGCTTTGTTTTCCAGTCCATAAACTGCTGATATGTCACTGGTGTTGCAGTTAAGCATACACAGTAAACCCACCAGAGTTCAAGCTTGTGCTACAGTCAAGCACTGGGGCCACCATTTCTTCTTTTTTTTTTTTTTTTTTTTTTTTTTTTTTTTTTATTAGTTCATTGCTGCTGCACGTTTAAAATATGATAATGTACCTCTACGTGGAAACACAGAATAAAAAAAAGATACATACACTTCTCAGTTTTGTGGGTCCAATCTGTGACATCTTTGCCCCTTATGCAGACAGTATGCCCAGAAGAGGCATGGAAATTAGGCTTTAATTCCTGGTTGTTTGCCCGTCTTGGCCTGCATAGTCTACTTGCTCACATTAAGATGAACACTGGTCAACAGTTTTTCACCACAAGAGAGTTTCTTTTGAAAATGTGTTGGTTCACTGAGCTCCACTGATCCAGCCAAGACATTCAAAGGCCTGCTTAATGAGTCCATGCAGGTTTTCAGATCTCTAATGGGTGTCAATTATTTGGACCCTATGTATCCCTGGCAACTTCTTAGTAAATGCATACTCTTGTTAACTTTCACTATTATCTGTTAGTAGTGAAAAAAAGAAAAGCTCAGTATTTTCAGGAAGATGCAAAAGAAGTTTCTTCAAAGTTCACTAGAAATGTCTAAAATTTTTGGTTTGAGCTAACACTGGACTAGAACATAATTTCAAATACAAAAACATTGCTTGTGGACCTAAAGTAATTTCATATACACTTTTCAAGAATCAGCCCAACTTCCAGTCTCTCAGTAAACTTATAATACCTGTCCTAAAGAAGTAAATACCACTCTTGCAGCATTCGCTTCACTTAATGCTGATTTTAAGCTCATGGCTCATGGTCTTGCCCACTACGATTAGAGATACTGGTGTCATACTACAAAAAGAATGGGAAGGCCTAGTTTTTCACAGGAGATAAAAGATGCTTATTCTTTCTCTAATGAAAATGGAGGTAAATCTGATGCAATTAACACTTTGAGTGTTTTTGTACAAGTTTTTGAAGTGTTTCTGTATTTGTTTAGTTTGAATCTTGGGGGTAAGGAACCATATTGTAAAAGAGGAAAAATACACCAGCATCAACAATTCTTACAAAGCTTGCAAAGACACTTCTAAACACCTTTATGTGGGATGTACAGATAAAGGTGTAATGCAAGTATAAATGGTTATGTTTGGCACTGTCTGATTCAGTGTTTCATATCTTAGTGCTGCTGTCATGCTCTTTCCCCCTAACCGTGACCCCTGGGACCAGTGCACAACCATACTACACCCTCATCTCGGCCCCAGGGTTATTGATACTTTCCCTTGTCCTTTCATTCCTTTTCCTGACTTCACATCTCACTTCAGTCTTAGTCTTGGTTCATACTACAGGTGCCTGACCACCTCTTCATGCTGTAGTTACTTGCCTTCCACCTCCACCCCCACCACCCCTGCCAGACAGGCAGACAGGAATTAAAGATCACACCTCAAGTAGACCTAGCTGAATCTCTGTACCCAGCCTGCAGAAAGGCCAGAAAATCAATCTGCTTGGGGTAAGAAGTGTGGTGTAAGGCTTGGCCCCACCAGGTGGGAACCAGTGACTGGTGTCACCCTGTGCTGCTTTCTGTGGTTGGGAGTAAAGCAGTAATGTTTGCAGAAAGATACTGCATCCTGTGCTCCTTCCACATAGGAAAGCACAATCTCAGACTCCAGCTACTATAGAGAAAAAAGTACTTGGTTTCGCAGAATAATAGAATGGTTTGGGTTAGGAAGGGCCCTTAAAGATCATCTAATTCCAAGCCCCCTGCCATGAGCAGGGACACCTTTCACTAGACCAGGTTGCTCAAAGTCCCATCCAACCTGGCCTTGAGCACTTCAGGGATGGGGCATCCACAATTTCTCTGGGAAACCTGTCCCAGTGCCTCACCACCCTCACAGAAAAGAACTTCTTCCTAATATCTAAACGAAATCTACTCCCTTTCAGTTGAAAGTCATTAGCCTTTGTCATATCACTTTGTAAAAAGTCCCTCCCCAACTTTCTTGTAAGCCTGGAAGACTGCTATAGAGTCTCCCTGGAGCCTTCTCTTCTCCAGCTATCCAGGAGATGTATTTCCTCATATATTTATTAGACCACTCCTGACTCCTATAGCAAGGTGTCACCTTCTACTGTGTCTTTGATAAGTGGTTATCAATCTACTGGATATCACCACCACTCCTGCAAGTTGCCGCCAGTGAACTACTGGTCACTTCTCTGAGTTGAATTCAAGCATGGAATTGCTATCAATGCCATACTTACTTCCTACCAAAACCCTTCCTGCTAGGATAGTCAGGGAAAATATTTTAAGCCCCGAAAGCTCCTTAAAGTTTATGGGTACATGGCCATCCATGTGAATCAAACTAAAGCTGACAATCCTGAAGGGCCACATTAGTTTTCTCACAAAACCACATGAATGTAGCACTTCTGTCCCACACTTGGCAGGTTATTCATTTATTTTAATTTGCAGCAACCGTGACTGAGTTACATTCATCTTCCCAGATGTTGTTAGTGATGAAAGCTGAAGGAACAAGTCTTTTCTGATGTTGATGTACTGTGTGCCAAACCTCACCTTGAGCCCCTGGCTCCTGCTGTACTTTTCTTGTGTCTGTACTGCTGCCTTGTGATAAATGAAACTTGCAGAATCACACGTACTGTGGTACAGGAACAAGCATCTTGTCTGGGGAGTGGTCAGTGCCGGAGGCTAAAAACTTGGGCTGTGTGTACATCTGCGGAGGCTCATGTAATAACTATAGTAAAGTTATTATAACTAAAGCAAAGGTGCTGAGGCTTTGATTACAAATGTCAAACAAAATGGGAAACAAAGCAAGGCTGAGGAAGGAAAAAGGCCCTGGCCCTGTGTTCTCCTCCCCCACCTCATCACAACAAACGGCTTTTCTGCCTTTGTTTTATTAGCTCCAAAAGCCTTTGCAGTCTTGCCTTCTTGGCACACTTGTAAAGTCCTGGGAAGCTCAGAGTTTTCTCTCAGTTACACTGAAAAGCCACAGATGGTCTAAATGATCGTTTGTAAATAAATGAATAATCAGAACCAAAAAAGCTCTGCAGAAACCCTCTACCAGCCTTTTCTAATTTTTTACAAAACGCCTCAGAAACAGATTGCATACTTCACCAGCAGACTGAAACAGCCATGCTACCCATTTGCGCAGATGGATATCAATTTCATCTCAGCTAATTCAGGGTTTTCAATTTCCATGAAGCTCCTTCCCACTGGAAGCAGCGAAGTACCAGACCTCTGTTTCTGGATGAGAGATGGGCACCAAAGGAGCAGCTCCCATTTCCTGCTCACATCTCTTACCTGCAAACCCATTCACCAGCCTGGATGTGAGACAAGGCCCCCAGCGCAGCTGAGGCTAAACCTCTGCTTTCATGGCTCTGCTGTCCCCTGGGGCTCTGCCTCTGTCCATGCCTGAGTGCTGAGGTGATGGTGTTGTGTGCAGGACCCTGGGCTGTCCAGGTGACCTTGGACCCCTCTATCATGGGGAGGCCACACTGCCTTCACACATACTTCACCCTCATCTCAGCCCCAGGGTTATTGATACTTCCCCTTGTCCTTTCATCCCTTTCCTGAAATGGGATGCTCTTTGCAGTCCAGGTTTGGGCTGAACCCCTGCTGCCAGTGGGGAAGATAGAACAGGCCAGGTCTGGGGGCACACGGGGCTTTAGAGAACCCCTTGAAGCACCAGCTCAGGTGTGGGGGACAGGCATAGAAGGAATCTGAGCATTCATCTCCTCCCTTGACCTTTTATAGAATCATAAAATGGTTTGGGTTGGAAAGGACCTTAAAGATCATCTTGTTCCAATTGCCCTGCCATGAGCAGGGGCACCTTCCACTAGGCCAAAGCCCCATCCAACCTGGCCTGTAACACTTCCAGGGGTGTGGCACCCACTTCTAACATCTCAAAGTAAAGGGCTTTAAAACTGCTGCTCAGCCGTCACGTACCTACGTGGACACCTGGCTCCTAAATACGTTCCCAGTGGTGTTCCTGGTGCCCCAACTGCCATTAGAAAGAGCTAGTCAGTACATACCCACATACATGCACACAGTGCATGCACGTGTGCGTGTAGAAATATACACATACATATGTACCAAGCAGATACATGCATGTACTTGCATGCCTATAGTGCTACCAGTCAGAACTCAGGTGTCAGTGTAGACGAAGCAGGTATTTAAGGATAAGTGAGGAATTAAAGCCGCTTTATCTGCTGGATAAAGCAATAGCTGGGGAGCGGTTACATCCTGCTTCCCATATCAGCCAGCCCTCTCTTTAAGCAGCACATTTAAGTGAGGCTGTGGACGTAGGAGAGGAAGCCATTTCCCAGGAAATCCTCTGCTGTCCCAGCCTCAGTCACGTGCAGAGAGGCTCCCTGCCATCTTGGTGAAGAAGCAATTTCACTGTTCCTCTCCCAAGTCCGCCAGTTCCTCAGAAATAGCGACATGTGGTTGCATCAGCCAGGGCTGGATTTGCCTCTGTTGAAATGGAATGGCACAGCAGGATGGCCATGATCGTCCTGGTGGAAAAGACTGAGATTTTTTCCACCTCAGGATCAGACATAGTGTCTTAGCTAAGCTGCCACAATGGTTATTTCATTTATGCTATTTGCAGTAGATTCTCTTCTACATACATGACGTATTCGATGAATGTATTCAACTGTACATTTCCAGCCAGAGACTGCTGGATGGAGACAGAAGCTTTCCAAAGCTGCAGGCTTCCTTGTTTCCATCCAGTCCCAGTGAGGGTGTTCAGCCACCAGTGCTGCCGCACATGCTATGCCGCATGTGCCACATTTATGATCCAGTTGATCATGGGAGAGGGAGATTTAATAACTCCTTACAAACTGCATACCAGAGCCTCTTCAGAGCATTGCATTTGTAAGAAACAGAGGGGAGCCCATAATAAATGTTACAAGGGGAAATACCTGTGACTGATAAGAAGCTGAGCAGATGACAAATCACAAAAGCCTCCAGAGAACCCCTCAGGAGCAGATAACCTTGAGACGTACCTGTATATAAAGATTAAACAGCAACCCGAGCTCAGCAGAGATTTATAGCGCTTTGCAAGCGTCTTGGTTTCACTGTTTGCTTTTGCAGTAGTTTCTGGACTTTATTGTTAGTTTCTGTCTGTTAACATTCTGCATAGGCCCAAAAATACAGGTGTAGAGAAGTCACCACAGAAAAAACAAAGAATTTATTTGAAATATTTTACAAGGAGGTTTTATAGATCAATATCCCCAACAAATGAGAAAGATAATCAGGAAAGGGCACAGTGCACCTGTGAGCAAGGTTGTGCAAAGATACAAATGAAAACATAAAGGATAAAATATATTGACATGTTTCAGCTTGCTGGCTAAATCTGGTTATTCATTCCTTTGTAAAGGGCAGGTCTAGTTATTATGGGCTATATATTTTTGGTAAGACAAATATGTGAGGCAGTAAATGCCTTTGAGAGTACACTTCAACAGGAAGGGTATGGCTACTGCTGCTATTTGGTGCCTCTCACAGAAAATACCCATGGGTATAAAAACCATCGCCAGTTATGGACGGGGTAAAAACCTGAACCAGAGAGCCTGTTCTGCCTAATGGCCAAAGTGAGAGGGAAGGACTCCAAATGGCCAGGTGCTATTATGAATATCAGGAAACACTTTCTCACTGTGAGGGGGGCTGACCCCCAGCACAGGTTGCCTAGCAAGGCTGTGGAGTCTTCATCCTTGCAGATTCTCAAAAGCCATCTGGACACAATCCTGGCAACTGGCCCTAGGTGTTCCTGTTTGAGCAGGGGACTGGACCACTTCACCTCCAGAGGTCACTGCCAACCCCAACCATTCTGCATTTCTGGCATTTTTTGCTTAACTACTGAGTGACTCCAGCTTCAGTCAATTGCCTTTGGATCTGTCTATTTAAAGGGTTTAACTTTGCCCGGTTTGCAAGGATAGGAGGGTTGTCTAGACAGGTTTCCACAGTGTGCACCACAGGCACTGCTGAAGAGACTACATCCGTGGCAGCCTGGACCACAGTGCTGGCTTCACTTTGGAAAGGACAAATACTTGGTGATCACCAACGTGTTTCCCCTAGCCTTGCCCTTTCAACTCCCAACCAAAATCTCATGCCACTGGGCCACAGTGCAGTGAGCAGATCTTTCAGACAGACCTCTCATATGGATGAGCTTTCCCGTTAGAGGCTGGACATGAGGACTTGCACTGTAAATCCATGGGTGAAAGTCTGCACTGCCAGTGCTCTGTCTGGGAGGCGGGCAATCTCCCTGGGTTCAAGGATGATGCCGATGTGATTTTTTCCTGCATGTAGAGAGGGAACTGTGCTTATCTGATCTAGTAACTCAATGTGCAAAGTTGAAGGTGGTTACCAGAGGCCACTCCTTGTCATGCTCACGGAGAGCCAGACGTGCCCCATACGATGTACTTAACACAATGTGCCAACTTTTCATTCCAAGTGGACTGTTCAATAACAAAGGGGAAAAAAAGGGGGAGGGATTAGATGACAATTGAGCAGTTGTTTGTGCAAGTGGAAGAAATAACTTTTCAGGAACAGAGCATGGGTCAGGGCAGAGGACAGTGTGGGCGTTCACTGAGGAGGTCAGACTAAACAGGCAGTGATGCATTTTATACTTATGGCACTGCTGGGAGAAAAAATGAAATTAAACACACACTGAGTAAGAACAAACAACTTTTTGTGTGGAAAGCAGAAGTGCTTTGTAAGGGCCAGTGTGACTATCTGATTTTTAAATTCATCAGTGGTTTGGGAGATGGAAGATCTGTTTTAGCACAGCTTTGGTTGAGAAACATCTCTTCATAAGGCTCAAAGGTCTCCAAATCACTTTGTTTACTCATTTCTCTGCCTGTAACCATTTAACACTATGGCTTTCACTAGATAAATGATAATTTGGTTAAAAGTAAGTGAATAGAAATTCAAGAGAAGGAGAAAATTAATTTTAAGGAGAAATTTCACCAGTAAGGGTGAAGTGCAGCTCCAAGCCTCTGACTTGACATCCAGTTGTCCTAGACTGGCTCAAACGTAAAGGAACTTTTTTTATGGAATGGTCAGACACAAGGGAGAAGCCCACAGGCCTCAGAGTGTCCCTAGGAGCAACTGCAAATACCAACTCTCTTCAACCAGGTATGAACTTGCTATTTCCAGCGTGCCACTGCCCTCCTCCAGCAGCTGTTCCTTCACTGCGGGGCGCAGAGTGAAGAAACCCTCTCTCGGCCGCACCGGTACCTCACAGACACTGCACATCAACTGCACCAGCCTCCCCACACACAGGGAAAGGAGAGGGGCAGAAACAAGGAGTTCCCCTTTTAAAGTACTTGGGGAACTCAGATTACATACTAATGCAAAACATTTTTATATCATCCCAGGACATTTCTGTTTATACTGCTGAGTGCTGTTTTATTTGTTCCAGCTTTGCCACAAATGCACAAATTCTGTGAAAGGAGAAAGAATGTCTACTCTCTATGACGGCTTTTAAAAAATCAGAAAAGCAGGTAAAATCCATTTCTTAAGCAAATATTCCATTAAAAAATCACTATATGTTTATAGAAAACTAAGGTTTAATTTTAAAAAGTTAGTAACTGGGTATTCCAGAAGGTTTGAGTCATCCACAGTAATAATTAGGGGGTTTGTTCCATACAAAATGCTTTATTTAACCTTCATGCCTCCATTCAGATAATTGTACAAATGCATACATTTAAAGGTTTAAACTCTATTTCAATTCACAGCTCAATTCATAGGAAAGTTGAATACAGAAAAGCAATGCACCAACAAAATATGTCTGAGACACCATTTAAAACGATAACACTTGCTCATTTAAATCTTTGAGAATAGAGTGGAATAATCATCCTCTGACAGAATTTCATTAGGGGACTCCCTTTACATTATCATAGGGCAAAAATCACCTTTTTACAGTAAGAGAAAAAAAAGCTCTGAGTATATTTACAATACATACACTATACATAAATACAAGAACAACACTTACATAATATTAATAAACTTATAACATAGGCATTGCCTAAACACTACATAGTATATAAATGCAGAGGAAACTATTGGAAAATTAGATCTTCAGAAGTTTAATTTTTGAAGAAAAGTAATTTTTGTATTTAAAAGCTTTTGAAAAGAAGGCAAAAAGAAGGACTAAAAACCTAGTATGTTTGCCTGCTAGCACTGGTATTTTTATTCCTTTTAAATGTAGGAGCTCTATTGACACTACTATCTCTATGGGGTTACCGATAACGGCCCTCCCTTTCGCATCTTATCTAGGAAAAAGATTGAGGTGCTGTACATACTAATTCCATTGCTGTGAAGCTTCAGTCCCAAATGAATCGCTTGGTAAACTACGGGATGTTTTTGTATTTTTACACAGGAGGATCAAATGAACATTCATTGGTGCTATGCTGTCACATTGGTACATACAACAGTAACGACCTGATTAGAAGGAACAATTGGGGGCCAAATACAATCCCATCCTTAGGTTTTCATTCAAATAATGCCATAGGGGAATTTGCTTCTTCCATAAGTAACTTGGCCAAGAATGATATTTTTCAGTATTGTTGTTTCTTACTAAACACAGCTGAAAGAACTTTCTGATTTAATGGTATTTTTGACCCCACATGTTGATAGCAGTGTCCAAATCTCTCTTTCCCTTGATTTGTATGAATGCATGTGTCTGTGTGTGGGTTGAAGGTCTTAAGGCCGATGGTGCATGAAACTTAAGTAATTCATTACTATCTCTGTGTGTATTCTACAAATGCGGAAATGGGAAACACAACTTTGTAAGGACAGACAAGGTCAAGAGAGCATATTGTGTAGGTGTTCAGTGAAGAACTTACATAACCAAGGAAGCCATGTATAGGACAAGCAGAAAAGAAATAAACCATGTGGGGTTTTTTAAGATGGAAATGTAGCAGTGAAAAAGTCTGAAACTAGAAATGACAACATGAACTCTGAATTGTGAGAAATGTTAGTTCAGCCATGAAGATTTGGCTTAAGTTGTCTTTCCAAAGCTCTTTTACATCTAAAAAGGCAAGGAGTGGGAGAAAAGTGGTATCTGAACCTATCTGTGCATTTCATGGTTCATGCTTATGACAATCCATCAAAGCCATCACCCGTGGTCCCATACCAGACACTGAATTATTGTTTTTTAAATGCTGAGGTCACAGCACTGAGTGAGGTTTAGCAAGTCAATCTGTGAACCACCTCTTCTTTTGTAACTGAGAGCACTTTGGCTCACTGAAACTTCTGACTCTGAATTAGGAAAGATAGTGCAGGTCATTCATATGGACAACAGGATCTCAAGTACATTTTTGTTTCTAATTTTCGTAATAGCTAAAATTCACATGCCCAGCTTGGCTTCTCTGGAGGACTCAAGAACTCTGTATTGAATAACGTAAAAATTACTACAAGGGCAATTAATTTTATTTCATAACTTAAAGGCAGTGAGCATGAGCTGCTATAGAATAATGCTGGCAAAGTGAAAAAAAAAACAAAACAAACCACCACCAACAAATAAAACAAAAAACCCCCAAAAAGTCAAAACAAAACAAAACAGACTACGCCCCTCTGCTGCCCCCCCC